>CM062857.1:20603436-20783784 GCA_031772225.1 Eubasilissa splendida | reverse complement strand
GGCCAATCTTGTTGTCATTTTTGTTTTGACAGATTATGGTACGTTTATCTCCCTCACTCTCTCTCCCTCTCTCTCATTCAAATATAACACGGACGTTAATTTACGTACTGTCTATTTTTGAGGGTAGGTGTAACAATCACCTTCATTTCAATATTGAAATTTTGAGAATAGGTCTGAATATCAGTGATTGAAAACTGTGACTGTGATCTCAGTTTCATTACTAATGCGCACGCGCCCCAAATATCACAATACATTTAAAAAAAAAACATTTTATAGCATAAATAATTAATATATATCTAATTTGATATCATCACAAATAGAATGAAAACGCTTAAAAAATTGTGAGTGGGTCAAATTCTCAGCATTTTGGATCAAATGCGTAAAACGCGTAGAATCTACTGACGTAAATTATAACGTCATTCCTTCATGAATATTTTCCTCTCAAATGCGCAGGCGCCGAATCACGATTCACAACTTAAAATAAATAAATTAATCACAATATTCCCAGATATTCAATCACTGACAGTGAGTGTGACTCAAAAGATATCAGTGATTGACTCACGGTTCGTGATTTTGAGCTCATCACTACTTTCAACCATGTATTCGGCCCTATTCGGTGTCCCGCGATTCGATATCTCTTTTAGTCTAGAATTACTTAGAAGAACTCAAATCGAAATTTATGATCGTGGGCATTTCTATTCGATTGTTTTTTTTTGAAAACCTTTTGCAAAAACAGATGTCGGTGCGCCGTGGTAATGTGTAAACTTTAAACATTGCGATTTACAAGAGATAAAATAAATCTTGTTTAATGTGTCAGTCGCGCGTGGCTCGGTACCGAAATATGTATTCTTTCATTCCGAAGCTCTCCCGCGGCCGGTCATTACTCGCATCGTATCATCACTAGTGAATCCGATCCCCGGATTTCGGAATGATCCCGGGAGCGATCCTGGCAGTGGCGTAACTATACAAATTGGGCCCCAATGCATTATCTTATAAATATATTATAGTACTTACGGTTCGGTCCACGAGGGCACTATAAAAAAAAATGCGAAATTACTAACTTTAATTATTAGTACTTACGGTGATATTTTTGGATTCTGGTTGGAAGAATAAATACGCAAAATAACTTTTTTTATCATATAAATTTATGCTTAGAGAGCGTTGAGCGCTATTGCCCACTGAGCGCCATTATACTCCCTTCCGCTACATGAATAATGTTTTCACACGTATTTTCGTTTAGACTTGATAATCCACTTTTGCTGTGATGGATTTTAAAAATTATAAAAACAGCGTTTAAATTTTCGTTCCAATCGAGTCATATATTTTAAAAAAAGTCACAGAGCTATTTGTTTGCGTAAGTGGTGCCAAAGTGATCACGTGAGTGACACCAAAATGAAAATATTGAAACAAGGAATTTCCGCTAGTTCATGGGTCAATTTTTTAATTACGAATATATAAATAAGCGTATAAAAATTATTTTCAATTTAAAAACAATATATATGACGAGATGTGTTCTTTGAGTGGGGGGACGATTTTTTGTCGCTTCTGGTAGTAACGTCTTGGAACAGAACATTTACTTTTCATAGAAAGTAAAGAATATTAATACGGTTAGTAACAATGTCGAAATATGAGTAAAGGAATTTATCAATCTAGATCGGTGTATGCCGGAGATTGCATCGGAGAGTGTATCGGGCGGAACTTCAAAATAGACTTGACCCAGTCATAAGAATCTGTTGAAATTCCTTTCATTTACAGTTGTCATCTCAGTAGATCTGGCGTAATCTTGTAAACCGGATTCATTACGCGAGTGGGTCGCGTGTTGACCCCTCGAGGCGCGACTGGGTCGAAACATTCATTTTAAATTGACGGAGGTCACCTGATAACGGCTTACTAATAATTACCATGTCTGCATGAAAAATATCCTGAAGATGTTGATTCAAATGTTTCAATCATCCGAACGCATCCAAAGCGGACCGCACGCGATCATTCATAATGACAATCAGATTGACATTCTGCCGTGGAATGACGAGGAACCTTAGACCATCATTCTGAATGATATTTTTTTAGATCAGTTTAGCTCAGAATATCGTGTTAGACAAAATTATTAAGATTGGTTAAAATAAAAAGGCGTGTTTGGCAATTATATTAGCCACTTTTAACTTTCTGCGTGAGATATCACAGACGTTGGCCGAAGATGGATATATAAACTAGCAAAACACCCGGCAGGGCAAAGTTTCGTATAGTTCAATAAATCGGTGCAACACAGTATCAACTTCATAGTTGGTAGGATCGTTAACGCCAACGTTCGCATCGTCCTCCATCACTGCGAGTTAACGCGAGACTGACGAGTGGACTGACGCGCCCCACTACGCGATCATTTCGACTGACAGTCTCCCCTCCACCCGGCACGATTGATTCTCGGATTTCAAAATATCTAGATATTCGTCATTCCTTCAATCATTACCATACACCGTCAGTCCGAATGTCAGTATCACTAGTGAATGTCATTCTGAATGAGCGCGTAAGGTCCGTTTACGACCCCTCTTTCCTTTCTTGAAATGGTCGGTATTGGGAACCAGGTGAAGCCAGATTAAAGTTGCCTGGCAAGAAGCAATCTGCAAATCGCTACAACGCCCAGTGTTTCTGTATAATCTACACACAAATTGAAAACATGATTATATATTTCTTTATTTTAACATTTATTGTGAAATAATGCAACTGATGCATCCGTGAACAAACCGCCATTAACTACCTTCAGAGTGCATTACGATAAACAACCGCAAACACATGATTTGAACATTGTCGCAAATTAGTTGAGTTTATTCAAGAACGATCGGGAAATTTCTGATTTCTCTCAAGACTCAGTCCGCATCTCTTCGTGACAACTTTTCTTTACATTATTACATTATCATATTATGAACAACCATTAAATGCGTGGGATTTTCTCCGAAGGCGAAGACGTCGTAGCCACGAACTTCGTCCTCACACGACGCCCTCACAGCGGCGCCGGTACGATGTTGCGATCGCTGATTAATTAGCAGAAAGTGTACGGTCGCGGTCGCGGTCACGCTGGCAGCCCTCTAAATGAAAGTTTGAATTACAAAATCACGCTCACGACCGACCCGACTACTTGGCGCGTGCACTGTTCCGTAAATTAACCAGATATAATAAGGACATGGTTTTTCTATTTTCGAGTAGGCAGATCAGATCTTTTTCCATCTGTGGCGCGCGACGCCGACACCTCACGTTTTCTGATACAGTAGGCTGTCGATTACTCGGGGTCGCATTAACCGTATTGCGGATTTTAAAAAAATCTTTAGAGAATTCGAAATTGCTAACACTTCATCGACCGGAGATACGGGTCGATCGAGCGTTTACAATTATTTTTTGGGCGCTCTTAGATTTGGTGTTTATTTTTGACGCTAGCGGCGGGCGCATCGCGTCAAATTTTATTATTTTCGATTTATAATTTTTATTTTTTAGATTTTTCTTGGTTTCCGTTCCGGTGATGTAAACTGAGTTGACATTGCCTTTAATTATGTGAATATCTCTAAATATACTAAATACATAGTTCACATTTCAGGTATTCCTCCGTAACATATTTATGTATTGGATAAAATAATTACAATATATAAGTATTTACCATACGTAACAATAAAAAATGTTTTCTCGAAGAACCTGACGTGATTTGTATGTGGAGTGGTGCCGAAGGCGTAGTGCGCGGGGCGCGGGGTGACGGATGCCGATCGTCACTTTAGTTATGTCCTGCAGTCCACTCTCGCCGAGGCACGGCGAGAAGAGCCGAGCACGAGAACGTACTGCAGCTCTCGGCTTGCATCAACTATGTCAACACGGGTCGTCTCGTGCCATCTCGCTTCGCCTCTCACGCCTCGCCTCGCCCCGTCTACGCTCCGTTGCGGTCGTAGCGCCGACGAGGTGTGGGGAGGTGAGGAGCCTTGGGGAGAGTGGACTGCCGGCATTAGTGGCAGAGCGAGAGCGTACGCTGGCCAGTTAGTTAGGCGCTGTCGTTCCGCACGACCAATTTTTTTCTCATTCTTAGCACTTTTTTACAATAATTGATGTATACGAGGGCTGTCTGAAAAGTTTCCGACCTAACAAAGAAACGAGACATTTTTTCTTCAAATTTATTTTTATTTTTCTACATAGTCTCCTTGTAAGTCTATACATTTCTCCCAGCGATGCTCCCATCCCTTTTTTCCATTTTCACATAAAACACTCGCATCGACTCACTCAAACGATTGTCAAACAAGTACTTGTCGAAGCATGTGCAAAAAGGTTCCCAAACTTTTGTTGACGATTGCTGCCATCTTCATGTTGAGGTTGGAAATATTTCAAACACCCTTGTATATATATTCACGTATATATATATATCAACTACCATTTTAATGATTAATATTAGTAATAAATGTAAAATATTAATATTTATCCAATTTAAAAATCGCGAATGTCTCCATGTACACTGAGTTTACAGTGCCGGAGTGCGCATTATTATTTTAGCACCGTACGGGAAAAGTTTAATTAAATTAAATTAAATTTTTAATTATTCATTTTAGCCTTGCTTCAATCCATCGCTCTCCGTTGGTTTATGGATCTTTTATTTTTCTCCCTAAGTATTAAATTAAATTAATTCTTCATTTACATAACGTATTCCATAATTAAAATACATTAAAGATATACTTATAACTTATTCAATTGCAGCTTGATATCAATAAACAATTAATCAATAAAAGTGATTGTTCTTTAATAACAGTGATAATTGATACAGATTTTTATGCAATGAACCGGGTGAATTTGTTTTGCAACAATCAGAAAGTGCATTAGTCCGAGCATAGTTTCCGATTTCTCAACTGCGATATGAGTTAATGTGATATTTTTTCCCTTTGGGGCGACGAGATGTATCGAAACCATAACCTCCAAAGCGTCGATTTGCAGAGTCCTGCTGGGAAGTGCGACAGTGTTAGTAGGTTGTTTAATCTACCAGAGAATAATGCTAATGAAGTCTCCACACTGTCGTTCATGGGTGGTTTGGATTCTGGAATCGCGTCAGATGTGTCAAACGGAAATGCTGAACAGTCTCAATCTAATGGAAACATTGAAGTTGTAAGTAAGACGCTAACTGACATTTGTTGATTTTGACAGAGGTGGGCTGGCAATATATTAACAAGAGTCTCGTGATGTTCAAATGGAAGTTAATTTTTAGATCTAATAGATGAAATATGAGTACATATTATAAATAAAATAAGTTATAAAATTATAAATTAAGTATTTAATGAAGAATTTCAAAAAGGTGAAAAAGTCTTATGTTTCATATTTTTCATATACTAAGGGCCGGCTGTTTGATCCTTTCATTTTGCCCTAACAGATGAGATGGTACTGTTTTGGTTTGAAAATATTACATTTTTCTTAATTTAATAAGGGGATAGCTGAACCAAGTTTAATTTAACAAGGAGCTCCGCGAGCCCTCCAGCCTCCACCTGGATCTTGAACAGTACTCATATTGATTTGAATTTTCATTAATTTAATTTTTGTAAATACCTCACGGGTATCACATCATTGTTATTTTGAGAATCATTTATAGTTATAAAATTTATGTCTTGTTCCAGTTGGATAATGAAGTATTGACCGACCCCTGGAGCAGTATGGAGTCCTCCAACTCTGTTCTTACAGAGTCCGGGGGGCCTTCGGCTAGCAGCGACCCGGACTCCGGACAGCAGGCCGATAGTTCGGGCCAGAGCGTCACTCAACAGCAGCCGGTGACACTTTCCACGCAGGCGGTCATCGAAGCTGGAGCCTCCCCCAAGAGAAGATACGTCCATACCAGACCCGAACTCAACGGTCAAAGACCCCAACACAAACACGCGTTGCAACAGAATGGATCTCACAAAACAACCACAAATTTTAGCTTAGACTTAGAACAAATTGAACTCATCGACGATGACATAGATGAACCCTCTACCAGTGCTCCCCGCAAGCCACACTTCCTCGATGACGATTATCAACTGCAAAAAACTGACGTGTGCAGAATTCCAAAACCTCATTTTTTGGATCATTCGCCATCCCCTGAAGAAGAAAGGTTAAGTGATATAACCAATCCACACTTCTTAGATGAAGTGCCGGATGAGAGAATAAGTAATGGCGGACCGTTGAGAAGAAGTAGTGTTAGAACATACAACGAGGCTCCACGCTTTAGAGATTTTAAGCAAAGAGAAAATATTAACTATTCGCGAGATCACACGGAAGAGCGTCATTCTTCGGAAAGACAACATAGAAATAATCTGCAACGAAATGACGTATTACCCGGTCAGGCGTCGACCTCGAGTGACAAACATTTTTACGAAAGCGGATGGCCAGGTGATAGAGAATTATGGCAAAGTCAGGATTCTTGTAGTGTTAAAAGTTTTTCAAGTGCCGGCTCAGGGAATGCTCCATCCGGAGCGTTACCACACCAGCAACTGGGACCTAAAGTGGACTGTGTTTACTCACTTCTATCTTTGCTCTCGCTTTCGGCTGATAGTAACGCCGACATGAGTGAGTATTTATTGGAGATGAGTCATACTGTGGAGAGCTGTGTCGCCATGAGACAATCAGGTTGCATTCCATTATTAGTTCAATTGATTCACTCCAAACTTTCCAGAGCGTCCAGAAACAAAGCAGCGAGAGCTTTGCATAACATGATCCACGCCCAGCCGGACGACAAAGCCGGGAGAAGAGAGGCCCGAGTTCTGAGGCTGCTGGAGCAGGTGCGGGAGTATTGCCAATGTCTCGAAGACTTAATAGCTTCGCTGAAAGAGGAAAGTGAACCTATCGAAGACGATATGTCGAAACATCCTGTTCAAAGTGTCGCCGCATTGATGAAATTATCATTTGACGAAGAGCACAGACATGTTATGTGCCAGTTAGGAGGACTTCAATCCCTTGCAGCACTCGTTACCATCGACCAGTGCGCTCACGGAAGCATGATAGAAAATGAGCACTGTGTTACAATGAGAAAATATTCTGGAATGGCGTTGACTAACCTCACATTTGGTGATGGAAATAATAAAGCTCTCTTATGCTCCTTTAAAGAATTCATGACAGCTCTGGTAGATCAATTGCAGTCGCCCAATGATGATATGAGACAGGTGAGTTAACCATGAGTAGCTTATTGGTCTAGTGGTTAAGACAGCTGGTCTAGTGATGTAGTTGTCAGGGGTTTGCGCCTCGTTTCAGAAGACGAGCAAGTTAGTCCTTTTTTCATAGTACAAACATTTAGCTTAGTTTGAAAATAGTAAGAATATTGATGTGACATGTATTTCGTGTACGTGTATCTCTATTTAAAAAAAAAAACATTTTTCTATATCAATTGAATTTTTTTTTTTTAATTGTAATTTACCTTGATAAATAATGTTTTTGTTTATTCAGGTCACTGCTGCGGTCCTACGTAATTTATCGTGGCGGGCAGATACGGCTAGCAAAAAAATTCTTCGGGAAGTCGGAACCGTCAAAGGTCTCACTGTAGCAGCAATGACTGGACATAAAGAAGCTACGCTTAAGTCTGTTTTATCCGCACTTTGGAACCTGACTGCTCATTGTTCACTCAACAAAGTAGACATCTGTTCTGTGGATGGTGCTCTAGCGTTCCTGGTAGACATGTTGAGTTTTAACGCTCCCAGTAAAACGCTCGCCATTATCGAAAACGCCGGTGGGATATTAAGGAATGTTTCTAGTCACATAGCGGTTAGAGAAGATTATAGACAAATTTTAAGAGAGCACAATTGCCTTAAAGTTCTTCTCCAACAGTTGAAATCCCCGAGTCTGACTATTGTGAGTAATTCATGCGGAACTCTCTGGAATCTCTCAGCCAGATGTCAGCAGGACCAGCAATACTTGTGGGACCATGGTGCCGTGCCGATGTTGAGAAGTCTCATTCATTCAAAGCATAAAATGATTGCTATGGGTTCCAGTGCGGCGTTAAAAAACCTTCTTAACTCAAAACCCGGAAAGAATCACATTATTGCCCTCGATTCTACGGCGAGAGATTTGAATTTGCCTGTATTGCCGACTCTCGGAGCCCGCAAACAGAAAGCTTTGGAGCAAGAGCTCGATCAAAATCTTTCCGAAACCTGCGAAAATATTGAGCCGGTTACCTCACCGACCACTAGTAATAGAGATGAGAAAATGCTCTTCACGGCTGCTGAAAGACACTTGTCAATGAGCATCGAGAAGCGCAGAATGTCTTCTAGTTCACCTTTAATGGGGCATCTAGCTTCGCAAATATCCTTAAGTCACAGTTCACACTTTGGTGGATACTTGAGTTGCAGCAATACATTGCTTCTTCAGTCGAGCTTACAAAAAGGTCACATGTCTAGGACCATGCTGCACGGTAGATATGATAATGTAAACAGATCAGAGAGCAGGGATTCCGTGACTAGTACACACTCTGATTCTGTTTATGAAAGAGTCACCAGAAACAACAAATTACCAAACCATAGCAATACTTTAGATCAAAGGGTACCGGAGAAGAGTAGAGGCAGTTGCAGTTCCGTCAACACAGCCACCGCTAGAACAGACAGAGACTTCATAAAAAGATACTCCAAAGAAGGCGGTTTAGTAAAATACGACCACATGGGTGGTATTTCTAGCAGACATTCTAGCGATATAGCCAGGAACAACTATTCTGAATTGACTTACGATGAACACGAAAGTTGTGATCAGCCGATAGACTACAGCAAAAAGTATTCTGAAACAAAGTCTTCCGATTTACAGAGCGAAAGTATAATCGGCAAGTATTCCATTTCGAGTAACGTAGAGCCGCTGACTCATTCCGAAACGGCGAGGTCTTCAATTTTCCAAATGAAAAAAGAAAATTCTGTCAGCCCCAGTGGTAGCCACCAGAGCAAAATTAGTGCCCCAGTCAATTATACAAATTACCAAGAAACAGATCTGGATCAACCGACAGACTATTCACTGAGATATGCTGAAGATCAATCAGACGTCGCGTCAGAGCTGTCAGAAGGAAGACCACCGTCCATACATGAAGATACAATCAAACATTTCTGCACAGAAGGCACGCCTTATGAAACACCGATTAATTTCTCTACCGCCACATCCATGTCTGATCTTCGAACCATAGGCACGGGTTTGCCTATAACTGACAAACTTATGAAAGTAGAAGAATCAAAGATTGATAATGTTTCTTTAGTTATGAAGCAAAGTGTAGAGGTCATGTCTCAATCTGACGAAAAAGACTCGTGTTCTTTGGAAGAAATTTCTAAACACGATAATGACAGAGCTCTGTGTAATTCCAGAAATTCAGCGAACCAGGTGGTTCCTCAATCTACAAGCAGGTTAGCGTATGAATCCAAGTTTAGCTCTGGTATGATCAGTCCGGAGAAACCGGTGAACTACTGCGAGGAAGGTACTCCCGGTTATTTTTCACGAGTGAGTTCATTGAGCAGTTTGGAAGAGGGTGGAAATGACGCTGTTAAAGTGAACAATTGGAACTCTGACAGAACAAATGATGTCGAGGTCACCGGACACTACACACCACCCACTGCTGATGATGTCGGAGACGGAGGAGACCAGTCCAAAGAAAAAGATGGTTAGTTGCCTTTTTTTACAATTTATCTAGGTTTGAATTATTCCAGTTTTACTCTAGTTCGTTCATCTTGTTTAATACTGTCCACAGCAGGTAAAGTGGTGACATTCGGGACAAGTCCGGGAGTGTTGAACTATGCGGAAGAAACACCCTTGATGTTTTCCCGGTGCAGTTCATTGGAGTCTCTCTCTGGGTGCAGTGTTCCGGACCAGCCTGATGATATTGCATCTGTGGTATCAGAATTTAGGTGTGTTACCGTCATTTTATTTTTAACAATTTAATATTATCTTTAACTATTTGATTTGTATATATATTTTTTCACCAAACACTACAACTTTTTTTTCTCAATATATTAATTTATCATACTCAATGTAAAATTATTTTTGAAGAGATTTTAATTCTATACAATATTTATTAATTAGTTTAATTAAGAATGGTCAAATGAATACGAATTTTATAATACATCATTTCATTCTTTTTTTGCATTGTATTTAATTAATTATGCCACAAACAGATCTAGATGTTTGCTCTTAATTTATTCATTTTTCTATATTACGTCGATTCTATTTATTTATTTTTTATTTATCTGTGAAAATAATTATTTTCAAATATTTAATATTTTTCATAACAATACATTTATTCTTGGCTTGTTTTGAATCACATCAGTATTTTCAAAACATTATGAAAATGTTTATTTAATAATGAAAATTTTATCGGTTTCGCATTGAAAAGAATTATTCAATAATCTTGTTGGTTATACAATTACATATAACAAATGGTAGCAATTTATCGCAATATGATAAACATGCATTTTTTCAATCAATATTTTCAGTCTGTTCTTTGATATGACTTTGTTCACATCCAATATCTTTGCCTCTGAAGTAAATTTCTTAAATGTACTGAAAATGTGCATCTTTTAGAGGAATTGTTGTAAGAAATTGTTTTATATTATTCTTTATTTTCTCAGAATATCTGCTTATAACAAAACATAACGCTGTAAGGATATACTTTATACCTTTTTAAGATAATTTAATCTAATGTGTGGGAAATATTTTATTTCAATTAAATTATTTTCATTAGCTAGCATTTTTTCACGGACAGTAGATTATTGATTATCCAGGATGGTAGTCCAGTAAAGCCTAGATAATAATTCCATCAGAAATCCTGTTTGATGACGTTTTCGCAATTAAGCCAGTTTTATTTTCTGTTGTACATTTCACCAGTATAATTTTCTGATATAATTATGCAGTCCTATGAATACTTATTTTTACGTTTTAAATAATATTTCGAAACGTTATTAAAAATATTCAGAATATTTTATTGTCTCAGTTAATCCAAAACCTATTTAATGTGACCTCAGAAAATCAAAACAGCATAGCATGGTCTAGGCAGGATTGCACATTAAATATAAACACCACATCACAGTATCATTTCATGTGTTGGAATGATTATAAAAGGATTCTGATAAAAGTTGTTTATTTAGATCATCAACATCAAAATTTACATAGTTTTGTTTAAATGCTAATTTATAAAACATTTTCCCACACCCTTAGAGTTTGCCAGATTCGTGTTGTAATAAAAGATTATTTTAAAAGGTTTTTTTTAACATGAAAGAAGTAGGTTATGTCAGCAGCAAATTTAATTGAATAATTTGCTATGACTGCAAGCCGTATTTTAAAGACATTACAGGGTTGTTTCTTTGCGCCAGTAGTTAAAAATTAATATTAAATCACTTATCTCTGTGATGACAAACTGCATCAGGTTAATATGGAATTGTTGCAAGATATGGGGTGTGCGCACTGTCACACATGAACTGCTCCAATGGACCCAAGAGTGCTGTTACTAGATAATAATTATTGATTTTATTAGTTAGTAATAAAATGATTCAGTAAAACTTGTTATCACATATTATTGGAAGCAATTAGTAAGCTGAAGTATTGTTTATCATATTTTTATCTATATGGATCTTATTTATCCACCCAGAGTTCACTTTCAGGATAAGAGATTATGACACAAGTTCAGTTTTTAAAATATTGTTTCTAAAACAAAGTTCTATCTGCAATGTGCCATTTTATTTCTTCATATAATTTTAAATCAATTTACATACATATTTATAATTGAGTTTTTTTTGCTACATAGTTTTCATGATATTTTATTTTTTACGTACATTACAATTTTTAAAATATTGCTTGCAAGTTAATTGACCTTGAAATCCATATTTTTTCTGTTTTTCTAATTTCATAACCATAAAAAAGTAAAAGATAGATTAAAAATAAATAAATTAGTAAGTTGGTATATATTTTACATTATCAATGCTGAAATAAAATTAAAAGTCTTTGGTAACAATTATAGAAATCCGAGGTAGAACTAGCTTTATGAATTTTGGAGGATATTATTACTCTGAATTATGTAATGATATCTACATTTTTTTAACATTGCTTAAGTTTTACTTACTTACTTATCATCACAGCGTTTCCCCGCGGGGGTAGGTAGAGAGGATAGAGCGCCACATTCCTCTGTCTTGACACAATTCTCGCTTCATACATCTTCTCATACAAGCTTGCCGATTGTTGAGACTTCTAATAGAACCATCCTCCATTATCTGGTTTACCTGGTCGTGCCAAGTCTTCCACAGATATCCTAAGTGATCCTTTCTTAATCTTACTCACTATACTAACATCAGCTTTACGCTCTTTCCTTATTTCTTCATTCTTTACTATGTCATAAATAGTTTTGCCACATATACGCCTAATTGATCTCATTTCCACTGCATTCAGTTTACTTTCTTTCCTCTTCTGCCAGCTCTAGGCCTCACTTCCATACACCAGTGTCGATACCAGGACTCCATTTTGTACCGCTAGTCTTGTCTCGGTTGACAAATTCCCGTTAGATATAATTTCATTCAAAGCGCCGTTCACTTTATTTCCTGCAGTCACCCTCCTTTGGATATCATTCTCAGCCTTTCCGTTACTATCAAACATACTACCCAAATACACAAACTCATCTACTTGTTCCAAACATTCATTACCTACAAGTATTTTGCACAGTGTCTTGCCTTTCTCCTTCTCGAATACCATCACTTTCCACTTGTTAACATTCATTATGAGGTCGCTTTCCTTGCATACATTGTACATTCTACTCACTAGACTCTGTAGTTCTTGTTCATTATTCGCTTAAGTTTTAATAAAAAAAATACAGTTTAATTATGTGTGCAAACTTAATTAACATAGTTCAATAGATATTTTTATGCAACATGCTATCTATCTCTATAAGAAAAAATAATAATTTAGGAAAGTATTTTGGTAGATTGTATTTTTATACATAGTGTATAAAAATACAATTTAAATAATTATATGTATATTAATTTGAGAAAAACTTAATTTTTAAATAAAAATTTTTTTACGAGTATGAGAATTTTAATTTCTTTCATGTTTCAAATTTTAATTAAAATAAAACTCGAATTGAAAAATGCTTTGTGATTGTTTCAGCCGCATGACATCTGGGTGCTTGTCCCCATCTGAGATTCCTGATTCACCAACTCACAGTCCTTTGCCGAGAGGAGACTCATCGGCTGTGACCGTACCGATGACCAGCCGGTTTGCCAAACAGCCTAACAAGAGCCCTCCACAACCAATCAGTGAGTAGGACAGTTTTTTAATAATTTTGTTAAGTTGCGTATTTTAAAATATAAATAGATTTTATTTGTGACTTTTAAATATATTGTTAAATAAATCATACATGTGTGTACAAGGCTATCCAATAAATGTGATAGAATTTCAAATAAGATTAGTAGCCATGTTTATTAATATTTTGACAGCTGTCATTGTTATTTTTATTCAGTACAGTCTGCCATTTTATCGTGGAACGTTTTTTTACAAGTTATTAAAACTTGTTACCAACAACTGGAACAATTGATTTATTTTAAACAACATTCAATGATTTAATCATTTTCAGAAATGGACCTGTCAATTGGTGGCCTAGATCATGTGATATCTCTCCCTTAGAATATTTTCTGTGGGGATATGTAAAGTCACTTGTTTGTGCTGATAAACCAACAACAATTGAACAATTAAAAAACAATGTAACTCGTGTTATTGGTGAAATTGCACCAGATTTATATGGCTGAAAATTGTAATGTATTAAACGTAGTTGTGGTGCACATTTGAATGAAATTATATTCCATTGTTAATGGCATCGAATGATCTTTCAAAAAAAATTGATATTATACTGGATTTTAAAAATTTAATTCAATTTTAAAGTTCTATCACGCTTGCTGATTTTCAGATCGTTTGCGCTCCGTGTTTGAAGATGAAGTGAACACATTTAAGTGTGAACACACACCTGTCGAATTTTCCACAGCGACAAGCCTCAGTTCTCTAACCATAGATGATGAACCAACATCAAAGGTATGTAAAAACTGCTAAAATTTAGTTAGGAATAGTTCCACTAATGTATGTAAAATTAAATGATCAAAATATCTCTAATATTGACTCATTTTCGATCGACTGATATATCTATAGATTTTTTAGATATGACATAGGATCTACATATTCCTGATCTAACATATCTTTTGCTTCTTTTATATGATATCCAAGAATTTTATAATTTAACCTAGGTGTTCTATACTGTGAAAATATAATTAATTTATGAATGTATGTTTAAACCCTTAACTTTTGAGTCGGTAAACAAGTTGTATTAAATGTGTTTTTATTTTTAGGTTACATTCACAAAGCCGTTTGATACAGAGACCAGGACGGATGGTGTGGGTAGCAGCAACCCCGAGGATCATGCGCTCCCACCTCTGCGCCAGTCACTCCCCTCTGGCTCCCTCAGCGAAGACAACTCTGTGTCGGGACTCGGGGACTGCAGTAGTGAGCGAGACCCTGGAGAGCAAGGAGAGGACCTCCTGGCTGCCTGCATTAGTCAGGGGATGCAATCTAGGTAAATTCTAACTTATGTCCAGATTGTGGAAGTATATGTTGTAATTTTGCATATAGTTTTCTGTGCAACGGTTATTACAGAAATTATTGAATACATTTCGTTTCGTGTTTTGGAACATCTCCCCATTATAACTGGCAGTGAATATGAATAATTATTTTGATAAATACATACCGGCATCTTGTTTTAACAATTTTTGCATAGATTTATTCAAATGTAAAGCTCCGTTAATTCGTAACTCACGGGACCGAAATTTATAAAAAAAATCCAAATTACAAATAATGAGAACAAAGTTTTTTAAAGGCAACATTAGAAAGAAATTTTTATAAAAATGTGTTAGTTTACTGCATCCGCGATTTAGTATGCGCCGCCGCTATTGACATCGCGATTTTCATACTGAAACATGATGACTCTATTATTTCAACTTCTTATGTATCGAAATGTTTATCAAATAACGTATTTCTCCTGAATAAGAAAGGTGTGTGGTGAGTGGTGGCGCGACAGTCTCTCAAGGCAACAAAATCACGCACATTAATTTGATTGGCGGTCGAACTCACCTTTTCCATCCGAATTGAAATATTTAAAATGCGTGTGAAAAATAATTTTAAAAATTTATATCTTCATGTCTCTCTGACCTTGTTGATTGAAGCTTATTATTTTCCTGCAAATTTTCAAGTTCGAACCCAGAAAGGTATTCGAGATTCAATTTTTTCTCCCAATTTTATTTTTATCAATTTTTTTACTGTTTTCAAAATAAGCTCCATTTATCCAAACGGTCAAGGATTTATACGAATTACAAGATGTTGGTGCCATTTTAGAGAACAAAACATGAAAAAAAAAAAAATCTCTATGTATTTAAATATGAAAGATTTAGTTTCTTTAGTACCTACATATGCAAATCGCAACGTTTCATAAACATATAAACTAGATCAAGTGATTCAATGAAAACATTATTTTAACAAGAAGTCTTATAAAATGCACTATGGATGTACATATATTATGTACATGACATAGAAAAACTCAGTTCGGCACCTGTCATACCAGCGCGCGATGTCATGACTGGCTGGTAGGTGGGGCTAGATGCAGATGATTATGAAGGGATGAAGGTCAAATGCGTAATCGCTTGAATTTAGGGATTTAAAAACATGTGCAAATATGCGAATTATGTGTATAAATTATTTACTCTTTGTGTCAAAAACGCATACAAACTGCGAATAATCATATTTTACGAATTATCGGTAGAAATTAATATGAAATGTTATTTTTAAAGCAAATTTTTTTGAATTGAAAAAAGTGTGAATTCCGTGAAAATACGAAATACATATAGGGTTACAAATTAACAAAGCTTTACTGTATAATTATTTTTTCTTTTCTCATTGAATCACACTTGTTCCGATTTTTATTTATTTTTAATATACAGATTATTAAATGAGCCTGATAGATAGATAGTCTTAGGTGTGACATTGAGGTACTGCGTGTATACTTGAGCTTTCTAAATCTTGTTACAGAATCAAGACAAGGACTCCAAATGTACTGCTTCGATCTGGACCCATCACCACTTCGTCTCCTACCAACAGTCATCATCAAAAATCAATGCACATGTCATCAGTACCAGGTATGAAAATAAAAATACTGGACAGGTCATTTCCACAAATTAAATTAAATTTAAGACTATTGGAATTGGCATTCGAAATTCGTGAAGCTATGTTCATTTCAAGTTTTAGAAAATAAAATACTTATAGGAAGGCAGAGAGTTTTGTTTTTCACTAAACTTTTTCAGGCAATCCCTGACTGGATCTTCAAATTTTTCTGCAGTATACAAATACTTAAAATTATTAAAAAAATAAATTCAAGAATAAAGCTTTCGAAACATAAAAGGCAAAAGAAAAATGCATAAAAAAATTACTAAAAATAACCGCAAATACAAAGTTTTCAAGGCACGAAAACAAATGATTGAAAATGCACGAATGCAGTAATTTATTTATCATCTTTAAACATATTGATATCAAAAGTGATAGGTAAAATAATATATTCCGTAAGAGGATCAATAGGATTAAATAGATTGCGGATAATTAGAATTCACATAATCATTGTTTCCAAGTTGTATTACTCATTTTTCATCAAATACAGATGACGCAGGCACGCACTGGATTTACAGTTTATGTTGCCATTGTAAATTTCTATTTTTTTAATTAAAATTTTGCATTTTGTCCGCTTTTTTATTATTTTCAATATGTGTTGATTATTTTGACCGTTTGTGTATTTAAAAAAAAATAATTTCATTATTATTTTTCGTTGAGTTTCCTCAATTTACATTTTTGCTCTCTTGGTTTGTCCCTTAAAAAACATAATATGGGTTTCATTATATTAGTATTTTTAAATGAACATTGCTTATGTATACATTGGTGAAATTTTAATTTTATTAAAATCTCGTAAATTTCAAGCTGATAGAGCCAATCGTTAGTCTATTGGGAATGTAATTGGGCGATCAATATTTAGAGCAATCACGGTGCGCCGACTGTGAGACTTTCTAGCCAAAATAGCGATTACACAAATATCAGATATCTCATAGAGACAAAGCTATTTTTTATTATATATTTAATGGAAAATATATGGAGGTATGGGATAATTACAGGGCTTATGACCTGTAATTATAATTTTACAAACAATATTGCTTTAAAATAACAACATATATGCTGTTTAAGAAAAAAAAGGAAAAATTAATCAAAGCGAGTCCACGTACTAACATATATACAACTTTAAAAAATTTGATAAATGTGGAGTTTGAGGGGTGAGAATTAGTGAACGTTATATATAAAGTGATCACTTAAGCCAGCCGAAGACAGGTTGTAAGCCCTGTAATTACCTCATACTTCCATATATTTTCCATTAAATATAATAAAAAATAGCTTTGTCTCTATGGGATATCTGATATTTGTTTAATAACAGTGCCTTTGTTAGTAAAAATCCAGTAATTGTGTGTTCTTGGGCATATTCAAATATTGCTAAAATAGCGATTATCCAATTAGATCATTCTGCCTATTCATCTGACTTAGCTTCCTGTGATTTCTGGATATTTGTAAAATTAAAAGCTGCGCTGAGGGAACAAAGATTTTCTAATGATATCCAACACAATGTAAGACATGCACTCAACGGTATTCTGGAAAATAAGTTAGTGTATAGATGCGCAAGCGAAGGACGACTACAAAGGAAGGTGACAGTAGCCACTGGGAATTAATTTGTCACACCCCGTACATAATATTATTCTATTCTTCCAGACACTGCTCAGTCTTCAACAGACGCCTTCCTTACTTACTGCACGGAAGACACGCCGGCCTTCTTGTCCAAGGCTGGAAGTCACTCGGACCTTTCTACCCTGTCTCTCCTGGAAGAGAACGAAGAGGAAAAGACGGACAGGTGTGTGGATGATGACCGCCTTGCAGAAAGGGTTCGAGACTACTCCGACGACAGTTCTAACTTCAGCGGAGACAGTGGAAATCTTTTAGCCGAGTGCATTCTTTCCGGCATGCCAAAGGTAATTATTTGTAAGATATTAAATGCAATTTGAGCAGTGTCTTTGGTTCTAATGTTTAAGACACTCGCCCAATGATCTAGTGGTTGGGATTTAAGCATTGTTCTGGGAGCCCATTAACTTGATCCTATTTTCATTTTACTTAGTTTGACGATAGTTATAATATAATATTTTTTTAAGAAATACGGCTTGATCAATCTTGATTTGTCGTAATAATTTATGTCAGCCAGTTTTTGTTGTAGGATTCTTTATTAAATCTATAAATAATAATTAATCTAAGGCAATATCCACAAACTGTCAAATCAATTTTGTCAATGTTAGTTTCTCACTACTTAAATATAATATAATATTAGTATTTTTCATAGAAATAGCTTGCACATGCATTGCTCTTCAAATTCTGTTATATGTATTGCTCATTCTGAAGAGTTCTTCATGCTGGATGCTATGGTATGCTACATGATAAAATAATTTCATTATATATATTCATCTTTGTATGAAAACTTGATTGTAGGGAATTAATTTTGAAAAATATTTCGATATACGTCATTTTTCGGTATAACGAGGTTTTACTGTATATAATTTTTTTAATGGAACTAAGTTTCCACTGAGATATATTTGACAGATTTTAGCTAATTTAATTGATTTTTATTTTTTAGAAAATTCAAGAAGATTACCAAGAACCTAGATGCATCCCTATTGGAATTAAAGTTCAAACCAGAGTAGACCCCCCCAGGATTATACAAGTAAAACATGTTTTTATTAATTTTGTTTGTAAGCCTTGCGCTTGTCCAAAAATTTTTTCCCCTTAGTTTACTTGTCAATGGAAAATTCAACAAATTCTTTATTAGTTGCTCATCTTGGGGCATATACATACTAAATCTTGTCACCGTGTGTTTGTTAAAAATGATTTTTAGCCCCTTAGCTCCTTTGCCCATCAAATCTCCTGCAATTTTCTACATTCTCTAGTAGTTGCTTGTTGTGTGACATAGTATACAACTATGTTATCACCACTGCAGCAGCATTTTGTTTTTAGCTAATGAAAAAGAAATGCAACAATTGTGAGTGCTGCAAAATAAAGCTTTGAGAATAATACTCAGAAAAAATAGATATACTCGGATCAGTGCAATGCTGAAAGATCTGAATATGATGATCTTTAAGCAGAAAATATATTTTAATATAATGGTATTTATTTATAAAATGCTCAATATGTAATAAAATATTGGCTGAATTTATACGAAAAATTGATGCAAATCAACATGAGCGCGAGCATCATACAAGAGGAAGGGATAGACTGAGACTGCCATTCAGGAAGAAGGCCAAATCTCAGAAATCGATGATGTATAGTGCGATGAAGATTTTTAATGAAATGCCAAAAAACATAAGAAAGGAGGAGAAACTGAATAGATTTAAAGTGAAACTGACCAGATATGTTAAAGATAAGTTTTAATAAAAGAAAAAATCTTGTTTATATTAGAGCATATATAGGAGTGTTTATGTATGCACTATGTTAAGAATGAAATTAATAAATATATATTCTAAATCTTGTCATCGTGCACTTGTTAGAAATAGTTTTTCCTTAGATTTCTTTAGACTGCACCTCTCAAAACTATAGTAGTGACAATAACCCAACATGTGTGTAATACGAGTTTAGTTGTGAAAATTAAAATATATTTAATTTGGTTTTATTAAACTTTGATTTAATAATATTTATTTTAATTTCAGAGTGCATTGCCCGCATATTTGGTGGCTCAAGATGAAATAGAGACTTATGCTATCGAGGGAAGTCCATTCCAGCATTCCCTGTCATCTAGCCTATCCGATCTGACTGTTGATAGCAGCACCGGCTCCAAAGCAAGGTTAATCAGCGGGTAAGTAATTTTACTTGAATTTAATACTGACCATTGACTGACTCACATCAGCTTGGTGACTAATTTTGGCGGTCCAAAACATGGATTTGATTCTCACACCCAGCAAGTGAAAAATAATTTATTTTCTATTTCCATAGTATAGGAAACTTTGATCTATTTTGAAGATACAAAGTCCTTATTTTCCAGGAAATGGCCAAAAACAATGGACAAAATGGCAAAATTGCATAGAATCAAATGGCTCTTACTTTGAATAATATAATTATATTTGCTCTAAAGTTACGTTTTAATGTAATGTCAGCCATTACAATGTTGTGATTTTTTTTATACTTATTACTTCTATGAGGCATTAAATAAAAATGAGAACAATTGAAATGAGCCATATATAAAGTAAAATATGCATTTATTGTAAGCGTTTTATAAAATATATGTGAATTTAAAAAAAAATTATAACATTTTAGTGATGGACAAAATGTGATTGATTAGATTAGGTTAGGTTAGGTATATTTTATTAAACAAAGATATATTTATTTAATGTTCACTTTTTATTATTGTAATGCACAAACAATTTTGTTTTATGGAACAGAGTATTTATTTTAATGCACATATCTCTTAAAATAATTCCCTGTTAAATCGTACCCTATAAAAATTTCAATTATTAAAATTAAAATAGGCACATGCTTATGTGATTTTGATGGAATTTTTTCTTTACTTTTCTGTTAAAAGAGTATCATGACTTTCACATACTACTAGTACGCTACTAATGTATGTACATGTTTCTATTCAGGGTGGGAGCTCCATCGCCGATGCAGAGTATACCTGGGAGAGAGTCTGGTTCCAGGGCAGACTCCTCTCCCCACGCCTCTCCTGCTGGCTCCCTCAGCTCTGTGGACCTGGGGTCTGATGACGGAAGACTCCTTGACATGGCTATACAGGCCGGAGTTCCCAAACACAAAGGTAAATTTTGATAAATACAGTAGAATCTCACTAATCCGGCAGAATAAGATGGTGTCGGATCACTGGAAATAGTGAAGTGGTTTTTTTATTTTCCAGTATGGAATACTAGCAGCTATACATAATGTTTTTCTGCCTTGCCCAGGTTCAGATAGTGCCAGATTACTGGACATACCGGACATCTGAAATGCCAGATTACCTACTGTATTATTCTACTGTAGTTGTGATTGATATTGGGATAGTTTTTTAAGGAACTCGGTATATTTGTAAATAATTTATCAAACCCAGGATGATGGATAGAAAATCAAAAAATAATTTAAATGATATTCACCTCAAATTATATCTCTACCTTCTCTCTCTCTTTTATCTGATATTTCTGCCATCTATTAGTATTTAAAAGTATTGAATCGTGATTAAAATAAAATTTATAAACATTGAAATTGTTTTGCAGATGGCCCGAGCTACATAAGTGACTGCAGCTACAAGATATCAAAGAGCCCATCTCTGTTGGAACAGAAGAAATCTCAAGATTCATGCACTCTGGACGAAAAATCAGAAGAACACATTACAGTTCTCACCAGGCACGATTCGTTGAGTTCCCTCAGCGTGGACTCCCTGGGGTCGAATGAAGGAGAGCAGGCCCTATTTGAGCAGTGCATTAAATCCGGCATGCCTAAACCTCGTCTCAACCGGAAGTGGGACGACATTCATTCCAAAACATTGGACAGAAATTTTAAAGCCAGATCTGCTGATAAAAATAACTCAGACTTGCCCAAGAGTCATATTAGAAGTCACAAGTCACTAGAGAGAAATAAGGACGATCGCAAAGGTAAGCCAGCTGAGCGAGATCCTGAATTTGAAAGCTTAGTGGCTGCAGGAGCTTTCAAAAACTGTTCACAAAAGTTGTCCAAAACTGAAGAAGATATCATGGACAGAGCTTTGTTAGAAGAAGCCATTTATTGCGGCATGCCGAAAAGAAGAGACAAAGCAGATGTTCCTTATAGAAGTCCAACTGTCCTCCCAGATTCTACCGTGCAGTATCAAGCTAACGTGTATTACCACACTACTTTCAATGAGAACCAACCAAATGTTAGTTATTCGTTGAAAAAAGATTCTTTAAATTCTGACAGTTCAAAAAACGTCCAAGCGACGTCTGTTGTAGCCGACAACAGCCCAAGTTGTTCTCTCCCGATGAACACAGGTGCTCTTCAGGCAGCATCAGACGTAAAGATAGCGGTGGAAGTCGGAAACACCGCAAGAAACATGGCAACAGATGGCTCCCTCATTCTCAAAACGTCACCAATGAACATTACCAAACACCAACGGATAACCCTTCCGCTGATGGAACCAGAACAACAAGACAAGAAGCCCTCATTCAATGGAGGTGCATCAGAGGACTCTCGCTTCAACTCCACGATGAACGATGGGTCTGAACTGTATTTGGACGAGGTGGATGGCAACAAATTACCTAAAGCAGCGGCTGATATGAGTAATTCTTTCAATGACTCAATTTTTGATATATCAAATGAAAACCAAGCAATAGACTCAAGCAACTGTCCGAATGATACTCTCGAATCTGACTTGAATCAATCTAATGAATTTTGCGCAATCATTTTAAATCAATCACAGAATGATGTAGATGATAATTCTGTAGATTTGTCGTTAACGTTGGCTAGTTCCAAAACTTTAGTACAATCTTCCAATGTCCTACGTTCATCATTGAAGTATGTCAACCATGCTGGTGTTGAAACTACCTTGATGGAAAGTATTACCGAAAAACATTCATCTGGAAAAAATGAAAAAGATTCCGAAAAGCACAGCGGTACCGATACTTGGAATGAAAATACTTGTCCAAATGATGTTTCCTTTTCGACTGTCAGTGGCTCTCTGCCGATGATGGCATCTTTTAAAAGTGATTTGGGAGATGAAGTGACCGGCGCTGGGGTTTTACCAGATTTGTTGGAGGAAAGTGTAATAATCAGCGATGGACCTAACCAACCTGACCTTACCAACCAACTGTGTAACAACTTGACCGCAAACTGCTTTGTTGACCAAAATTCAGCCAACAACAATCAGAATAATCTCTCGTATGAATCAGCTGTTCGCGTGCACAATCATTTTGAGATCAGTCAAATATGTACAGACTTGCAAAATATTTCTATCGGTGACGTTTCTAAGAATAGTCAGTCATTAAACGATGGTCAATATTTATCGGTTACAAATGATTGCGCTTTGAAATGTCCCACCATGTCCAACTCCACCATGATTGAACACGAAACTGATATGTTGTCGAGAATAATAAGAGAGAGCAGTTATGACTATTCCTCGTGCCTGACAGAAAGTGGACATTCTTTGGATCTAGACAATGTGAAACCTCCTTCTCACATGGGCAGCTTATTGTCTCTCACGCACAGTCTGTCGGGTAATTGGGATGACAATCTAGATCGTGAAAGATTGCACTGTAGCTTGACTAAAAGAAACATCAATAAAATTCAACGGAAGAAATCTCTTCCCGTCGGGCTGATGATTAAAAGAGCCCTCGGATACTCACACAGCAATCAAGGGAGCTCCGAAAATCTGGATTGCGCTGTGAGCAATCTAGAAAATGTTAAACCACCCTCGGAAATGGATGATGTTTTTGATATGGAGAATAGCATGATTTCAGTTGCAAGCATTGTGTCAGAAGTAGCAGATACTCAGGATGACGACACGTCTACAATCATTTTTGATTTCAAACAACCGGTAAACAGTTCACGCCTCATGAGCCATCTCTCCATAAATCTAGACATTGAAAATATAAATCCACCCTCTCTTTTCGATGAACTAACTGAATCCACTTTGGAAAATGACGATGACGATGATGAAAATTGTTTGACACACACCTTAGCATACTGTCCGGATATTCCTTCAGGATCGGAATCGGCGACTCCCATTGCCTCAGACTTCGGAAGCAGCGCGGAATCTACACCGAAAAAGAATAAATCGGGAAACAAAAAATATTTGACACCCAAACAGAAAAGGCAGTTAGCTAGGGACAGGTACAAAACATACACAATAGCTGCTGAAATGGCAATAAAAGAGGAAGAGTCTCGCAAAAAGGTCCCGGAGGCTCCCGCTTCTCTCGATACAATTATCGTTCCAAACTATAATTGCGAGAACTTATCGATGCCCAGCATAGAAATTAAAGATAAAAAGAATCGTTCCAATCCTAAACAGAGGAGACAAGAAGATCGAGCGAGATATCAAACCCAGACTGTAAATATTTCCAGTTTGGCTCTTACCAGTACTGAAATTGCGAGTACTCCAAAGAATGTCGTGAAGGATCCTGAAATTGAAGAACTTAAGCGGAGACTCGAAGCAAAGAAAAGTATGAAACAAAAGCGAGTTGATAATGCGGATAGATACAAAACACGAACACTGGATGAAAGTATAGGACCGTATCCAGAATCCAGTGCTGTGTCGGAGATAATGATTAAGTCTTCTATTCCTAAACCGCGTTGTTTTTCTCCGCAACTAAATGTACCTGGATACAGTCATTCCCAATCAGCAGCAGATGCCGCGCAAACTTTGGAATATCTTCAGCAGTCGACCGAAGAATCCTTGATTGTAGATCTAGATTGTGAAACAATAAGTCTCGTGTCTATCGAAGATGATTCTGAATTAAATTCATTAAGAATGAAGACGTTTACCAAGAGTTTTAGAAATTACTTGCCCGTAATAGAGAGTCCGACGGCGGTGGATAAGTGTATCGAGAAGAATTTGAAAAATATGAATCATAGTGCAATTGCAATTAATTCATTTGATTATATACATAAAATTAAAGATATCAATGAAATGAATGGTTGTAATGGTGACTTAAATAGCTTAGAATGTGATCAAAATTCTGGGACTGAAAGCGCTGATCAAAACCAATATTCGGATTCTGAAGTGGAGGTGCCACAAGTAAAGGGAAAACCCAAAATCGTCAAGCCTGATAGAGATCAGAGTGTGGATTCTAATGAGTCTGTAGAAATTGAAGATAATACACCTAAAACAATTAGAGGGCGGAGAAAGGCCCTTTATGTATCGCCCTATAAGAGAAACGGCTCCGCGCCTAAAAAAAGTCCAGCTAGAACAACTCTAACAGTTAAATCTACTAAAGGATCCATCACTTCCAAGATGACAAATGGGGTCACGACTAAAGTCCAAGGTGGCGTCAAAACACCATTGAATTTGACAAAGATATCCCACATGTCTGCCAAGAGTACCGTCGGTTCATTAAATAGAAACAGTGCTTATGCAAAGAATAAAACAATTATTCCATCCAAAAATAAGTCTCCCGTAAATGGTGTTGAAGTTGTTACACCAAAACCTCCCCTAGTTCGGCAAGGTACGTTCACAAAGGAAGAAGGTTCCGCTGTTTCTTCATCAAATCCCGCAACACCTAAAACTCCTGAAAAAAAGTTAAGTCCCAATTCAAAACTAACTAAACCCGGAACTATTCTGAAAGCGGTTGTCAACACTTCACCTTCCAGATTGCCACAGCCACCGCTGAAAGTCGGTTCCAAGCCTGTCCTCAAGAAAACAATGAGCAACGAATCGACTGTTGCTAAAACCCCAAACTTTCGAACATCCAGTAATCTAACAACAAAAGTATCCCCAAGTATGAAATCTTCTTCCTCAAATCAGAGTCTGCAGAGTAACGACAGCGGGAAGACAATTACTTTAGCATCCAAAGCTACCAAGTGTAGCAGTTCTTCCAGTGTTAATTCAGCATCGTCAGCATCAATTCCCAAACCCCACACAAAGGATGTAACAAGTAAAATCGCAAATCTGTGGAAAAAAGTAGAACAAAGCAAGAAAACTTCAACAAAACCAGATGCGAGGGTGTGGATAACCACTAATGAATCTCCCGGCAGCACATCGCAAGATGCCGAGGAGCCACCTGCGGAGCCTGCTGTAGATGTCCCAAATAAAAGTAAACTGATAAGAAGTTCTACGTTTGAAGGTTCTCCTAAAGCGGAATCGTCCGTACGGACGCCCCCGAAACAGAAATCCAGCATAGCTATACGAGTCTCTCAATCTCCTAGTTTGAGATATAACTCAAAGGTTCCCATCGTGAGAACTGTTAACGGTGGAGTAGTTAATCCGGCCCATAAAAGAGGCAAACCCTAATTTAATTTGAAGTATGAAATGACTGATTGCTGTAGATTCTAGATTAATGCTCTAATTTCTTAATTATTGTCGAGTAACGTTATCCAATCATTTTAATAATGTTTAATGATTAGTTTAAATTTATAAATCTTACAATTATCTTAAGTATTCTAACTGTAGTACTTACAACATCAATTATTGTGCTTATGTTGATTTTAGTATGTAGTGCGTTATGATTGTTTAATGTCCAAGCTATGTGGAAATTCAATAATTACAAATTCTCGAGAAAGTCATATTTAAATAGTGTTTTTTTTATTTTTCTAAAATTCTTTTATCTTTTAAATAAAACGCAAACACTACATAAAAATGATAACAGCTTATGTCGCATAATGTGTATGACCGCAATAAGACAATCTTGCAGGGAACAGAAGATAATAATTATAATAAAAATGGTAATCTTTTGAGTGTTGCCAGATTCTGCAATAATCAATTGAATAAAGCGCAATAAGTAACCTTTTATTACAGGTGAAATGATTCATTATGCAACATTAGCCAGCAACATATTTCAGATGGTATGATCTATGTAAATGATAAACTTACAAAAAGCTTATAAGTAGTACACACATGTATTTGATGATCATTCTCCTTAAAAAAGTAATTCCATAATGTATTTTTATACAGCAACTCGTGTTTGCACAATAGCATAAGTTTTCTTTGATATTTATATTACTATTAAAATATGAAAGCTTATGCCGCAGCCACTTGATTTAGAATTCTGCACATGTATATTCTTGTCCAAGCATTATAATTTTTTAAGGCTACGTTGGATTTGTCCTTAAATTATTTTAAATCAGTAGAGTATTTGACATTTAAAAAAAATGAATGATAGTAAATTATTAAACACAAAATGTTATCATTAAAATTAATTTAGAGCGAAACGTGGAGTCTTTGACAGCTCTCTTGATAATAAGCTTTTGCGAGAAGAAAATTGTTATCGAGAAATCGCTTGCTAGCTTTGTGACATCTCGGAACAACGACGACTCGAGGACTAACTCTCGCAACAGCGCACCGGCTGATAATTATTCTGCTGTGCTTCAAAAACCTTATAACTCGATTTCGTAAGAGAAGCTTATTCGATATTTCATTATTTTGGAAACAAAAATAATTGACAAAAGTAAATAATGAATTATAATATCGCGGAATATAAATTGTATTTTTAATTTAATGTTAAATATTACATATTATGTAACACTTATTTAAAAATGTTACTGTCATTCAAGTTTTGATCTTATATTACTTATATTGTGCTTCACTGTTGTGTCAGTGTGCGTGTGTGTGTGTATGTTTGTGTATGCGGAATGTTCATGTTATTTTCTAGTCAAATACGGTTAGTCCTTGTATCACGGATTATAGTTTTACAAGTATAAGTTTATTGATTAATAATTTGTTTCACCATCTTCAGATATTATATATTCCAGTCTTCTAGCTTTGAAAGAATTGTACCCACCCATTATGTATTTGTTTATTTTCTTCACACTTGTATATATTTCAGGCAATTAATATTTACACAATGTTTACCTCCATCTTTGTAAGTTCTTTTTTTTTTATTATACATTGTCTTATTTGTACATATTGATAATTATTATATAATTGCCAATAAAAAATACAATGCTAAATTGGTAATTTCTTTAAATAATCCCCAACTCGTGACATACTTATAATCCAGTGGGATCCTATCGCATTCCTGCTATATTTTTGTACATATGTATCCTGTTATAGTATGCAGTAGTGACAGGTAAACTGATATTACTGAAACACTGGCGAGAGTGTGATTGGTATTTAATTATAAAATGGTAATTGGTAATAGTTTAATAAATAATATTTCATCTTTTTTCAAGTCATGTTTAGTAACACTATATGTCTATATGAGGAAATAACAAATTCTGTACACACTTCCCTTCCCCAGGTACAAAATATTTAAAATTTCTAAACCAGATGGTGTGTGTATCATAAATCACTATGCTATACTAGATGCTCACACACTACGTTATTTAAGTATGTACAGTGAAACCTCTATAGTTTTTGAAGGGACCTATTGAAATAAACTATGAATGCGAAAATATAGAAAAAAGTTACGTTTTTCATACTTAAATGTTTAATACAAATACATATTTCACATGTAAATGAATGTGTTTAAATAAAAATAAAATTAGAAAGCTGCACAGAAACAAAAATAAAATTATTTAAACTTTGTATTGTATAGTGTCAAGTGGCAGTCAGTAGCAGCATTCTCTTTCTCAATTGTTTTGCTCATTGTTAATCGAAACCGTGCTGCGTAATTTAAACGAGTAATGCGGTAAAATGATGCATAAAGGAACGATCCATGCAATCTATTTTTGGGTGTTTTGTATGAAATTAATTCGGGACTGGAAGAAATAAACGATACATGCGGGAAAACGATTATTCTAGTGAACGATTGATCGAGATTTCACTGTATATCAGTGGTTGACTCAGAGTTTGTAATTAATGATAATAATTCATAAAAACGAGCCTGTTTGGTTTAGTGGTAAGACACTCGCCTATTATTAAATGGTCAGTTTAAAAGCAGTAAAAATATTGCTAATGCAACACCACACACTCCTAAAATAGTAGGATATAAGATAGTTCAAGAGGCAATTTATTTGGGCACCCTGATCACAAACACCAGTGACAGTGGGCAGGATATTCAAAGACACATCCAGCTATCTAAAGTTCTTATGAACCAACTTACGAGAATAAGTCAAAATTATGCTCTTCTATGCAGCAGAGACTTGGACAAAACGTAACAGCGACAAGCGTAAAATAGACATTTTCTAAATGTCCTGTGGACAGCAAGATGTACAAATGCCTCAATTCTACAACGAATCCAATCACGGCAACTATTCACACTAGTAAACAAAAGTTTCTTCCAATTTTTTGACTACATTATGCATCAATATAACAGCCTAGAAAAAAAACTTATCCCGGGCACAACTTCAAGACGACGAAGACATAGTAGAGTGCCACAACGATGGATGGCAGGGTTGCATCTGGCTGGAGAAATCCTGAGGTTACCCAGGGGCAATTGCGGAAATGCATTAAGAACCATGTCTCGTCTGATCACTATGTGTCAGTTCTTTACCTCAGTATTATATTACTCAGTACAGATGGTCTCCGGACACAGTGAGTCCCGGAGCAAACTCTGAGACTCGCTGTGAGCGGGAGCTGGGAGCTTGTCCTCTGGAGGTGTTAAATAATGAGTTATGTAAGAGAGGAAATACTTGAAGGCTTGGAAGGATCGGGTCACCGTTCCCCAGAATGATGACTTAATACATAGCGAACGTAACCTTGAACTCTTCCGGGAGTTCATTCGGACATGGGTGTCGCGCTAGAAGTTACTGATGGGGAGATTCCTGCTAGTGTGGGGTATTTGTCGGAAGTAACCCGTCTGCCATTCCCCCCAGGCTGCACCAGGGTGGGTTTCTGTTAGTTGTGGCTTGCTGGTGTCAAGACTGAACCGTCTTTGTGCTGTCTGAATTCCCTTAAGGGGAGAGCTTTTTATTTTCCATGCTATCACTGTCTTGTGGTGCACTCTCACCGTGTTTATGTACATTATCCTTTTGTTTCCTGTTTCCTGTCTTTGTTGTTGTTTTCGGACAGTGAATGGTCTTTTTACTAACCAGGTCCTTCTGTAGCACGGATGGATTAGTGTAAAGGAAAAAAGGGAACCTGGCGGTGAATGAGAAGGACCGATTTGGTAGATTTTGCTCATAAAACGGTCCTGGATAAGCGAAAGGTCGCCATTCAATATATGTCAGTACTGAACTGAAGAAAGAAATAAGAAGAATATTGATGCAACATGTATTCCGTTAACGCATTGCCTAATTTTAGATAAGTGTATTTATGTGAAAAGATAATACATATTAGTTTGTGTCAAAAAATTGTTATGTACATACCAATTCACTAAACAGATCTACTGAAATAGTGTGTAGCTTTATGACTAATCAAAGTATAGTTAATTGGTAATGTGTTTTTTCAATGCATTGTAAAAGCTTTTTGTTATTTTTCAACTTAAAGTAGTCACCAAAGTAGGTTAGAATAAATTAGAAAAATGTTAGAAAAAGTTAGAAATACAAATACATATTAGAAACAAAATTCCAAAGTTTTTTATCAAATTCTGACAAATCATCTCAAACCCAAACCAGTTCTCAATTATTTAGTTAAATCTTTTTTGAATTTACTTAAACATCGATATTCAATTCTGTTATATAGCATACAATTTTCGAAAAATATAAAATGCATAGAAATTGTAAAAATTACTTTTTGAACATTGTGTTCTCTCACAAAAAACACTGGTCATCAACTAGAATTAAATTATAACATTATTTATGTAGACAAATTTGACTTTTAGTTCTGAAGGTGAACATATCCACTTAAGTGCCAAGCCAATATTTTTATGGCTTTGGTTTATAATTTTAGAACGTTTGTTTGGAAGTTTTGAAGCAATTTGGAGAAGAGAAGAAAAAATCATCTGAATTCATTACTTATATATACTACAAATGCGAGTAATATGCTAGTGTATGATGTTGCATAGTTGTATATTTATATATTACGATAATATTGATGCATCTGCGAGTGGGAAAAGACGCCAGATTCAGAAATCAGATCTGAGAGCGCGGAATCAAATCCCTGGCCGATCAGTTTTATAAAAAAAAAATTATTTAAGTCCCAAATGGCTTATCCCTTTCTCTTTTGGCTGGCTTTCAACCTTTATTCAGTCACCGACTCTCACATATTCAATATAATATTGAAATTCTTCATTAGTATTCTTTGTTGGTAAAAAACAATTACTGTATTTAATTTAAAACTCATCAAAATATTTTGCCAATGTGATGAATGTGACTTTTCATGAATTTGTAATATATCAGGGCCCATTCTAGGGGTGGACAACCCGGACATTTGTCTGGGGCGGCAAATCTAAAGGGCGGCGGCATTTTGGGTGTGAATATGACAAAGTATTGATAAGTTAAATACCCAATTAATTTAAATCAATTTTTTTCTTCTAATAAAACCACCATGCAATTTAAATTTCGTATTTACTGTTTTTGCATAAAAGCTAAAAAAATGTTTGTAATACTTAATTCTGGAAAGTTCTTTTATAAAAGAGAGGCATATTTAATTAAATAACAAGAAATGCTAGATACCTGTCGCGCACCGCATAGAAAACAGCAGCTAGTCACTATGGTAACTATTTTCAATTCTTCTATAATATATACTATTTAAAAATAATGTTTAAAGAATACCTGTTGTGTAGATGTTCCCTGCAGAGACCGTGTGTAATGTATGTGAGTGAAAAAACAGAAGACATATTTTCAAAATAAAAATAACTGGTTTGGTAGAAAAGAAGAGAAAGACTTGTAAAATGCAGTACACTTTTATCCATTACCAGAAAACTTTTCAAAACAGAATTAATGCTCACAGAAAAAATCATACTGGGTCTGCGGATTTTCACTTTTAATTCAAATTATAAGCAATGCGCCCGTGGAAGACAATGTAGATTGCGAATATCGTAGTCGTAGATCATACAAAAATGGATCATATAGATCGTCCTAATAAGAATTATTTTCGGCGATATCTGACGCGACTGACGAGGCCGACACATTGATCGATGAAATTACTTATGTGGACGGTTCAAATTCCTTGTTATTAATGAAGGCTTGGTTTAATGAAGTAATTATTAAGTGCACCTACGTATGTTACAGCTTCGACTTTCTTAGTTTCTCTAATGTTTTTTTTAGTTGATCCTCACAATCGCTTTCTTACACTCATTTTATGGGATAAATTTTAACTAAAGGTCACTTGGATGTATATTTTTTTTCATTTTGAAGTAATGTAATAATTTAAAACTCTTTTTTATTATACTGATTATAAATTTTAAATTATTAATGATATTTGTAATCGCTTCATACATTTCACTAGAACAAACGATCAATTTTTATATATAAAAGTCTGAAAATATATTTTTAAATAAAATAATGCAATACTTCGTCTGTAATACAAATACTGACAGCTATGCATTGCAACAAAAATTTTCAAAAGAATTACTTACCTTTTTACATGCATGTTTACATTAATGTTTAATGACCCGGGCACCTGCCACCTTTTGCCGATTTTTTACAGCATAGTTTTATGGTATTTGCTCCGGTATTTTCTAAATATATGTAACTTATGTCAGATAAATTTATCGGAAATATACTTTCAAAGTGCCCTTTACATTTCTTTTATAATATTCTAATATTTACATTCTGCCGCCAAATTGCCGACCCTTAAAATTTTCCGCCCTTAGGCACCGCTTTACCTGTGTACACCCACAGGATATCCCTGACTGTAAATAATCTTATTAATTAAAAATAGGCTCTTGCATTTGTACTACCGTGGTCACGCAGCAGTCAACATTGTCACTACCTAGCAAAGGCACGGAAACACTGGATGTGGCCGCGAAGCCGATTGCTTTTACTAATAAATACATCCATATTTTTATATTTTCTATTCGCCACGCACGTACCACCATGTACCACGTAATAATGAAAATAATTCCCGATCCTGATGTAGTCCTATATTTTTTATTAAGATCATTATCGCGTGTCATACACATTCACAAACAAAAACAAAATATTAAACTGACAGATGACAGCTCGCGCCGATTCCGATTACGTTGCAATTGCAACTTACAACTCTGATCAAAATTTATTTTATTAATCTTTTTAAATGATAAACTATTGTGATTTTTTTATACTATTGTTACAAATAATGTATTTTTGATACTTTGACCTACTACTACTACCTATTTTTTTTTTTAAATTTCACATTTAAACTTGTCAACAAACTTATATTCCAAGATGTCTCGTTTAGTACATTAAACTGTTTGTTCGAAAGGAAATCTTGTGCTTTGTAATTAAGAGTGCCATTATAGAATATGGACCTCCAAAAATGTTTGCAATGTGGCCAGATTACAAATGAAACATTCAACAGAATAGTTCGCGACAGTTGTGGTCATTACAAATGCAGAATGTGCCTGTTGAAAGAGGACACCCAGTGTGTGACTTGCGACGAGCAACCCACAGTTGTTGAAAATAACACGACAAATGTTATTTGTGTAAATCAAAGTGTAGAGGGACACACGGCTGTACTGTCTGGTCACAAACATTTTAATATAAAGAATCAACAAGAAACTGACAGTGGAGTTGTTGCGGTTCTGGCTGAAAATGTACCAAATATCTCTGTTATCGTAAATAAATCAAAGGTTACCTGTAAAACCGCCAGTAAAGAAACCAAAACTAAAAAAGCCTCATCAAAAAGAATTTTGAAGGTTCTTCCTTCACACATTGTATTGAAGTCCAGTAAGTTATTATACATTATTTTAATTATTACAACCTCAAACTGAAGATAATACCTAAACACTTCTATCGTTTTTTTGGTCTTATTATGTCTCTAACTTCTCACAATTTGTAGATGTTGTCAAAGATACAACATCGTTCCGTTAATGTTAATAGTGAGTCTTGATTAAAGTGTTGCATACTAAGCTGTTATTCTTTATCTTCAACAATGTTTATACCGTGTATTTTATTAGTACATTTGTTGAATTTTTTAGTTTAAAATAAATACAAAACTCAGCAGTTCAGCTGTCATTAGAATCAGCCGTATATTGTGCTCAATTTTCAATGGATGGAATCAAACAGGTAATTAGAATCAGGATAAAAATAAGTCATATTTCTGATTTTGTTGTGGAATAAAATGTCAAGCAATAATAGTCCCTCACAAATCTCATAAATTTACCTCACAAAAGGCGTACAATTGTCTCTACCCTATGAGAGTTAATGATTACCAAAAGACTTTCGATAACATGCGAGAGAAGGATTCTTGCATACTTTAGACATCTTACGAAAGTCTCGAGAGACTCGTTATCACTGGGATAGTTAACCCATTGACTACCAGCTCTCTTCTGGAACATTAACAAATGCTGATTATATGTTATTGCTCAAGCACACATCCACCACAAAAACAACAGGTCACGTTGGATGCTGACGGTAACACACTGAAGCGAATAAATATGTATGGAAATGGTCCGCCCTTGGGCATTGGTGGCACCTAGCGACACAACATAATAATGTTCATCAGCATGATTAGCAGTTAATGTGTCGAAGGAAAAAGGATGGTCTCCTACAAAATGGATAGACCAAATGAAGCAGTTAAACACTGCGATGGATATGGTACAAGACCAGGAATGGAGATGCATCATACACCAAGTTATAGACATATCAGGAGACCTATATTGGCTGCCGATATACCTTAGCGTAGATCGTCGTTTTCAGATAATAATATTGCCAGATCGACCCCTCAGAATAACAAGGTTCCATCTGACAATGACATAGTTTTAAGATAATGAGATTAAAAGTGTTGATTGAATTTCAAGATATATTAATGTATATTTTGTTTTAAGTATGCAAATATGATCAGTTTTAAGGTCTTATTTTCAGTATTATCAATGACCACTGTGAGATGAGGGAAATTAAAAATAAATAAAAACATTGTAAATTAACAATAATGATCCATAAATTGAAATAAATAACTGATGCAGTTGGAACTTTCAGCTCTTGCTATTTCCTTTAATATCCGTTAAATAGAGTTGGTGTGTATGGAAGAAATAAAGAATAATGCATTTGGAACCCATTTTATATAATAACTCAAATAAGTTCAAAATGTTATTTGGAACCTTGTTATTTTAAGGAGTCGAGATTTAGACTCAAAATCGCCGAGAACCAATATGATCACAATAACCGTCGCCTTCTGCACTACAAAATTTTTAACCGACAAATATTTGCCTTGCAATTTGAGCAAATTTGCAGCAATTTGTTTCTTGGCTAAAAATACAGAGTGAATACTTCACATATTTTATATGTGAAAATAAAAGTTTAATAAAGTTGTTAGCTGTGAGATTCAATATACGAGGGGCAAGTAAAAAATAAGGTTCCTACATTTTTTTCAGGTATAAGGTATTTTTTATTGCAATAAATAAGTAAACCATCTGAAAGCTTGTACTTTATTCTATTTTTCTACATAGTCTCCTGATTTTTCTATGCATTTTTCCTGACGAGTTATCCACTTCTGAAAACCCGCTTCGAAGAATTCCGCCGCTAGGCCGCCGATGAACTTGGTGACCGCTTCTTTCACCTCTTCATCTGTATTGAAGCGTTGTCCACCCAAGTGTTGCTTCAATTTCGGAAACAAGTGGAAGTCGCTGGGAGCAAGATCAGGGCTGTAGGGGGCATGGTCAAGCAATTTCCAGCCGAATTTGTCCAGTAGGGCGGTGGTCTGTCGAGAGACATGCGGGCGAGCGTTGTCGTGGTGCAGCCTAACGCCCTTGGTCAGCCTTCCTCTCCGGCGATTTTGGATGGCTCTTTTGAGTTTTGTCAATGTCTCGCAGTACCTGTCCGAATTGATGGTGGTCCCTTTAGGCATAAACTCGGTCAGCAAGACGCCTTTTCGGTCCCAAAACACCGTAGCCATCACTTTCCCTGCGGAAAGCGTCTGCTTAAACTTTTTCGGCCTAGGCGATTCAGGATGGCGCCATTGTTTGGACTGTTCTTTTGTTTCTGGAGTGACGTAGTGACACCACGTTTCATCTCCCGTAATAATGGAGTCCAAGAATTCTTCGGTATTCTCGGCGCATTCTCGAAGAAACCCCTCGGCACACTTGACACGATTGTCTTTGTGGGTTTCTGAAAGCATGTGTGGGACCCACCGCGCGCACACCTTGCGATAACCAAGTTTATCGGTCAAAATGTTGTCGATGGTTTTTTCACAAACCTCAGGAACCTGGACAGCAAGCTCCCGAAGCGTTACTCTCCGATCTTCGAGGAGAATGCGCTCAATCTTCGCCACGACTTCGTCCGACACCGATGGCCTCCCACTCCTTTGCTCGTCGTGGACGTCTGTGCGTCCTTCGGAGAACTCCCTGCACCATTTGCGGACGTGTTGGACGCTGATGCAAGCTGTGCCATAAACTTCTTCCAACTGTCGATGAATTTCAACAGGTTTAAGCTTCTTCGCGTTTAAAAATCGAATCACCGAACGGATTTCACACCTGGCGGTAACGGCGATGGCGGGTTCCATAGCGGATGGCTGTCAGGCCTTTACTGAGCGTCGCAGCGTTTGCTCCCGGTAGTGGGGATGTAGTTAAGGGACCAACAATCAAGGCGGTGTTGCCGGATTTCGCCTAGCATCTCGCGTGGCGAGTGTACAGCGTAAGGAACCTTATTTTTTACTTGGCCCTCGTAGAATAGCTGTAAAATGTTTAAAAAAGCTGTCAGTTGAATACTGTAACCCGCCGTGGTTGTGATGGAGATGTGTCAATATTATAGAATTTATAATAAAAGTGTGCATGAAAATTATCCACATTATTATATTTTTTATAGGTGAGAATGAGAGCAAATCTTATTTGTGTACTGTATGCAATAGAACATTTCAAGCTCGAAGCCAGATACTGTACCACTCTTATTGCAACTCTACCAAACCATTTGCCTGCTCGCTCTGCCCAAAAGTAAGGTTACCTCTATTTTTATTCAAATTATTTCTCACAACTGGATTTATGCATATTTATATATGTATCATCAAAATAGAGATTCTAAGGATACAGTAAAGGGCTTAGAAGGGATATATTTTTACGGTAGATGCAGACTTAAGTTGTTAAACATAATTTTAAATGTAAGTTGGTGTTAATTGTGAGTTTCATACATTTTATTTTACTAAACCTGATAGATTTTTAAGATTTTTGAGAAAATACCAAATCAAAAATTCAGAGTAGTAAGACTTTGTATACTATCTACTACAGTAATAATAAAAATTTACATACCCTTTAGGCATCACGCAACTATCAATCATATTAATCATTTTCAAAGCTCATTCGAAAGGATTTCACAATACATCAGCACCAATTATCGTTTATAAATCATCAAAAGTTTACTGGAATTCTCATCAACAGTCTGGCCACTTAATTACGAAGACCACAACTACAGAGTAGAAAGAATCCAAAGAAAGTTCCTTAAAGCTCTGACGTATTGGCAAGGGCTAAACGATTCTTTTGATATACATATATGATGGGAAACTTACAAATTTTTGGGAAAAATATGAAAAATCACGAACTTAATGACACTACAAAAGAGTTAATAACAAATTGGACACTCCCTTAATACTTTCACAATTAGACACAGACTTAAATATTCCTGTCCGATAAATGAGATCTTCAACAATTTTTTATACCAAGTTTTATAAAATCATTTAAGCTATTTCTGTCCTCTGCCAAGAATGCTCAACTATTAACATTAACCTGGATATATTCTAAAAGAGAAATTTTATCATACACGGTTATTAGTTATGTGTCATGTGGTTAGACTTTGTTGACCTTGGAACCAATGCATTTCAGTCAATTTACTACATAACATTATTTTTTCAGTGTTTTTAATTTCTTAATCATAAAAAATTATATTTTAATTTTAGTGTTAATAATTGTCTTAAAATGTTTTTGCATTGTACCTTAATGTCACAAGAAGACTATCTGTCAGAGTTATTAAAGACTTGTTTATAATCTGTAAATTAAAAATAAATATATAGTAGGTATTCTTCAATAATTTTATTTTCAGAAATTTGTCAAAAAATCACAACTTCAATACCACACGGATGTACATTCTGGAAACAAAACAATTATTTGTGATACTTGTAATGCATCATTTTATGTGAGATCGAAATTGATTAGACATATGAAAATGCACACCGGTAAGTCAAATTACGACTAAATACTTCTTCAAATGATTGAGATTATTGTTTGGTTCTGATATAAACTCTACTTTTTTTTTGTTTTCGTAATTATCCTAGGGTCCTTTGCTCATCTGAGAAATTCTACCGTCATAATATTTGTTATCGTTCTAGTTTGCATTGTTTTTAACTAATTTTATGAGTTAATTTAATACACCAAGCGGTTTCAGAAAATACTTTTTCTTTCATCAGGATGTCAAATAAACTTAAGTAAAACCATATGTCAAATTGTTCTAATATTTTCAAATTCAATTTAAAAAATAAATCTAATACCTAACTTAAATTGATACGATGATGAAAAATGTTGAAATTGAAATTGACAAAATTATTGTAATTTTTACTAGGACTAGGATAGGATAAATAATTCAATATTAAAATGAATTACCACAATGTAAAGTTTGCGTTAAATATTAAAAAATAGTTATACTTCTGATATAAATATTATTATTTCGTAATAATTGTTTTAAAAATGCAAAACTATTTTTCTTAACATTTCAAGACATTGATTATTAAAAAAGTACATATTTGTGGCATTATCAATTAATATGGAAGAAGATTCAGTTCAAAAAAGTGATACTTTTCAATTTTTTTCACTATCTATGTTAATCCACTCTGATGTGAATGAATGACAAGAAATCTATTTTCATTTATGAAATTTTTTTTATGCTAGTACCTACGCAGCTGATCTGCTTATTTATTACTTTATTTCAACATTATTACTAAATTATATACATACACGCAAATTACGCACCCTCACTTAACAAGGACACAGGCTAACTGTCACCGTGTTGTGCCAAAATTAAACAAAACTTTTGCACAAAGATTCCATTTGTTTCTAGCACCAAAAATATACAACATTCTAAATGCAAACGTGAAAAATTGCAACCATAGTCTGGCATATTTTTCACGAAAAGTGCAGTTCTGGCTCCACGAAATGGGGAAAAATTAGGCCCAAGAACTTTTAAAGGTCCAAGCTTGAGATTAAAACTTCTACAACAGTATATTGAATTACTTAATTGTATCTTGTTCTACTCTTTATATATTATTTTCGCCGCAATCATCACATTTCTCTTTTCTTTTCACAAATGATGTATAGGATAGAACGCCACACAGTGCACATAATAGGAATGCTGCCTCGCGTTTATTTTTTATTTGCACGAATATCACCATCATCATTGTTGTCGTAATCGTTAACCTCTTTTCTTTTCACAAACGACGTAGAAGATAGAACGCCCCACAGTATAGACAATCGGAACGTTTCTTCATGTTTTTTTATTATTTACACGATCATTTACATCATCATCATCATCGTCTAAATCACCACCTTCTTCTTTGATTTTCACTAACGGCGTAGAGGATAGAACACGCAGACAATCGGAACGCTGCCTCACGTTTGTTTATTATTTACACGAATGTCATCATCATCATCATTGTCGTAATCGTCACATTTCTCTTTTCTTTTCACAAACGACGTAGAGGATAGAACACCGCACTGTGCAGACAATCGGAATGCTGCTTCGAGTTTATTTTTTATTTACAAGAATATCGTCATCAAGGTTAAGTTAGGTTATACTATAGTGTAGCAGGCGGGTTGTGAGTTTGTTTAAATAATATTCACCTTCAAGACGGGAATTACAAATGTGTCCAAAATGATACAATACATTTATTTTTAAATGCGTCTTTGAATTTACAAATAACTTCATTCTATACAGGAAAATGGTTTGTCTCCTATCACATTTGTTTCTATCTACTATATCTACTGTTTCTATCTACTACTATCTCAGTTCTGGTGATAGATAAACGTGTAACGCATGTATACATTTATCTTTCACTCTTCTTCTTATTTTCCTATCAAAACACTTTTTATGGTTTTATCAAAGTGTATTAGTGAATTTTTAAATTTTTTTAATCTGGAGATTGACAACAGTGTATTGCGTCTCTGCAGGGTACGTTTGCTGCGGGTAATCTAGTATATAATTATTTTTTTAATATATATTTTTTTTTATACATTGGACTTACTTTGAGTTTAACATTTTAATTATATATTATTTAATTGCATCTTGCTTTACTCTTTACATATACCATATATTATATCTTATACATTGAACAATGCATTTACGTTAAGTTTTACAAAGTATTTACTTATTCTAATGATATCTTATTTAACTCCTTATATATATAATTTTGTACATTGATCATTGCACTTTGTTTACTACTATACCAAAAGAGCACTGTCCGCTATAATACAGTAAAATACTAGTGTAGCAGACAGGGTACCCAAATATATGTCTTACTTTGCTGAAATGTTTATCCGATTATAATATAACACACTACTGTACTAATTATTATTATTATTATTATACAAATTTATATTGTATATTTTATTCCACAGGTATAAAAACGCACGAATGTACATTGTGTGATTCAAAATTCAATAATTCTCGCGCATTGAATATACACAGCCTTATTCATTCTGGTCTCAAGCCTCACGTCTGTAAAACGTGCGGCAGTTGCTTTAGAGATTCGTCAAATTTAAGAAAACACGAAGTCTACTCTCACTCAGGTAAATATTACACAATGAGAAAATCCTCATAGTTTTCATATTCTCATAATAAATGTATTCCACACATTCGGGAATTGTAAATGTGAGTTTGCAAAAAAAAGGATTGCTTTATTGTGTGCGGATCTCATGTGGGAGCACCAGCTCCTAGTTCCGGGGAAGAGTGGGAGATGGAACCGATTATTGTTTTAATATCTTTCATTTGTATTCTTTAATTAATATCTTTTCATTATACACACAACTCGGTATTTATTTATGACATGAATATAGTTACAAGAAACGTAGTCCCTCTAAACAACAAGGGAAAATAGCAACTAAATTAATTATTAAGAGAACACATTCTTATTATGAAGTTGTAATTATTCAGAACAGACGGTCTGTGATATTTTAATAATAATAATAATAATGGATAATTTGTATAGCGCCATTTTCGTAAAAACTTTCACCTCAAGGGCGCTTAATACTAATTAAATGTATTATTTAGAAAGATGTATACAAATAAAATCAATTTTATCGAAAAATATTGTTGTTGCGCCATCGGGATTCGAATCTGGATCTGTTTCCAATCCGGGGAAGGTGCATTATCCAACTATGCTACAGCGACACTATTTTTGACGATAAATTTTCGAACCTATATGTTACACTATATATATATTTTTTTGTAGATGGCTTTCAAATAATGAAACGATAGATGTATTAATTTGAAAAAGTGTACCATATAGGTTCGAAAATTTGTCATCAAAAATAATGTCGCTGTAGCATAGTTGGATAATGCACCTTCCTCAGTTTGGAAAGAGATCTAGATTTGAATCCCGGTGGCGCAACAATAATATTTTTTGATAAAATTGATTTTATATGTATATATCTTTCTAATTAATACATTTAATTAGTGTTTACTAAATTAATTGCTCAAAATTTCTGCTTGTTCATAATATTTTATATATGTATTGTATTATGTAACATAAAAATTGTATAACAAATTTTTATAACTGGAGATATATCTGACAAAATTGTTCATAGAACAAAGCTGGGCTGGAATGCATTTTCAATCTATTAAACTGTGTTTATTCAATGCATAGAAAGTATTCTAGCCGTGCTTACTTCCAATGTTCATGTTTGGCTGCAAAATATGGACTCTCAATAAAAGAGAGCTTGTAACAAAGGGGGCACAAAAAGATGTGTGTTAAGTGTAACATAAAGAAACAGGAAAAGAAATGTGTGAATAAAATTAATAAATACACGCCCTATTCAGACATTAACATAATTTGTAAAATACTAGAAAATTTCATCAGAAGTGCAATATACAAAGAAAAAAATTATATAATATTGGCATGTTTTTCATAATCAAAATTAAAAATAAATATACAATGTGAAGTAAAGCAATTTATCCGTCACCATTGAGTTAAGACAAAAAATTGTAATAATGTTCCCAAGAGAATACAATCTGGGGACTGCGGAGTTAGCTAATGCATGTGTTCTGACATTACCCCTGTAATAGACAGCAGACCAACAATCTGGGGGCAGTCTTATACCATTGATGATTGTGTATAGAAATATAAAGTCAGTCATCGTACGTCTCACTGATCATTTTAACAATTTCAGACGTCTAAGGAGATAATCATAATTGATATCCTCAGAGCGTATATTTAATCTAAAATTAATGAATCTTAAAAACTTTCTCTGGATTCTTTCAACCGTCGTCGAGTGAACAATGTAGTGAGGCTACTATATGACTGAATTATATTCTACCTGAGGTCTGACTAGAGAAATGTAGAGGACTTTATAAAATAAATGACCTTATTATTAATATTGTAAGTACCTACTTCCAATTGCCACTTATTTTACTTTGCATCATGTGCGAGATATGTTTCTAAATTGGAATATGTAGTTACTTTACTCTGTAGCTTCTGCATATTATGTTGTGTTTCATTTTCGGCATACTATGATGTTTTTCTTTTTAAAAATTTATCCCTTCATTAAAATTTTCACTAGATATAAAGTTCACCTGCCTGGAATGTGGGAAGCACTATAAGAGGAAATGCTTTCTCGTGGCTCACTCAAAAACCCACACAAAGAGCAGACCTTGGAGCTGCACCAAATGTACGAAAACATTTTATACCAAAAATGAACGAAATAGACATGAGCTAATACATTCAGGTACGATGCAAAATTGAAATTTTTGATTTATTCCAATCTTTTAAGATGTTTTTTTTTTTTAAATTAATAAATCAAAAATAATAGAAATCACATTAACTAGGATGGAAATTTTTACTTTATTTAATGTGCATAAAATGTGTCTGCTCAAAAACTATTGCTGCGATTTCATTGAAATTTATTTAGTTGAATTTCTTCAAGGTGAAAGAAATTAATAGTAATTTGCGGGGGGGGTGAAATTTATAAAGAATTGCGTAAAGTCATATTGAAGCCACACGGCGTGCGCATCACAAAGCCAACATTTTTTTTAACAGCCTCTAAATTTTGGCAGTTTGCTTAGAGAATAATGTGCTTAATGATTTTGGACATCGTATTTGGCTAATAACATTATGACACTATTGTACAATTCTTATAATTAATTTTTCAGAAACAAAACAATTTGGGTGTCAAGTATGCGACACAACATTTAAGAGAAAAGATAATTTGGAACGTCATATTCGGAATACACATCCAGATACAGATTTTCAAAATTTATCTGTAATTAAAGGACCTTCTGTGTCCATCACCGAAAGTGTTTCATCAGATAAAAGTGCTAAGAATATTAAGAAAATCAAAAAAAAATCAAACAAAATCAGCAAAACGATTAAATGTAATACTAATATATCAAATGATTCTGTTTGTATCAAAAACAGCTCGGATAAAAACAATATTATTGGGGACCAACCGTTGGATGATAACTATTATAAAAATATTTCAGAATTTAGAAATTATAAAAACTACATTCCCAAAGAATTTAATTCGTTCTCGCCGACTGATGGCGGACAGACTATAGATGAAATCAGTTCTGATCTGTTGCCTCTTCATTCCCCAGTTCATCTGAACGAACCAGAAAGTCCAGCGCAACATAATTACACATTGCACAGAAAAGCTGACCCCCCAACCCGCTCAGAAATTATTGAAGCAAACAATAGGAGACAATCTGTTATTTTCAATACATCACCAAGCAATTTGTCTCGACAATACAAACGCAACAATGTTCAACCTGTACCTGACAGTGAGCAGATAACTGAAAAGGACAATTATTCTAGAAGTAATCAGTCTAGCATTTATTTTTCTTCTAATAATTTTGCAAATACTAATAATTTAGCTGATGATATTCAAAAAGATATATTTAATAATGTTGCCTCGGAAAACACATTGATCAAGGAAAATGATCACATTGATCCTGTGAATATCAAAACTCTTCAACATACAAACAATAAAGCTCCAAAGAAAACCTTGAATGTCAGCGAAGTTTACAGACAAATGTTCCCTAATGGCAGTCAAGTTAGTTTTTCAAATCAACAAACTGCAAACACACCGTGGAAGGGTGATGCGGAGTCCGTCACCAGAACTTTACCTGTCAAAAGTAATGATTGTGTAAATGCAACTGAAATACAACAAGAGCGAACCCCAAGGAATTTGACATACATACATAAAAAAGTACATTATGATCTGAACAGATTCTCATCTAAACATAGAATAAATTATGCCTCTCAAGACAAACCGATAAATATGGCCAGGGAATATAATTCTCCAAATGAGCAAACTAATTTAAATCAAAGTTTTGTTAAAAGTTACAATAACTGCTCCGAGAAAATGGATTCAAAAAATTACTTTTCTCCAGAATCATTAGAGCTGTATAAGAAAATCCTAATCCCGAGCTACAAAGGCAACAGTGAGACAAACATCCCTAATACATTGTTGTTTATTGAAAATAATGATTCGAGAACATCACAATGTGCGGATGTACATTCTGATCAAAATGATGTTTCGGAAGATTGTCTTCCTCCTTTAACTCCAATATCGGATAGTGTATGTCTCTCCACCAGAAATAATTATAATTTCTCATCTGCTTTTGATCACCATCCTCTGGCAATCCATAACCCGCCACTCCCTCAACTTGTCCCATTAGAAAAACAATATGATTCATTAAATTCAGCAAATTGTGCAAAGAAATGTATGTCTGAAGGACAGTTGACTAATAATCCCACACCTTCACACGCAACTGATATTCATTGGAGGAGACGATTGGCTCATAGTTCTAATCAAGATATTTAAATAGTCATTCATTGAAAATAATCTCATTGCCGGTCTGTTGTGAGATATTTCAAGGTTTAACATGCCTGAACTCGTGATCGTCAATGAAAATTTCTCAGACTGAGAGTTGTCCTCTCTTTATTCTTTCCTCATATTCCATGTTTCACAGCTAGTTATATCTTAACATTTTAAAAGATCTAACCCTTTCTCTCTCATACCGATTTGTATTTCCGAATTTAATTGCTTCGTTCAGTTTCATGCAACTCGACAAACTACTCTTGAAAAATAAATCTCTACATAGCAGAAGTAAAATGACAATTTTGTACTATAGTAAGTCCTCTACATCCAAACATTCAACTTGCGATACATATCAAAGATACAAATATTTGTGCACTTATTTAAAAAGTTAGTTCGTGCCTCTGGCAGCGTGCAGGAGCCACACTTTCAGTTATGTTTACAGTAGTCATGTGCCGTCTTCTTAAACAAGTGTATGTTCTCTTCATTGTAGCTACATTTTGTTCAATTACTGTGCAATTAATTTTATCCCCAGCACTGCATTATGTCAGTTGTTAAACGCAAGAATAGTGGTGTTTATTACAGTAAATTCTGGATGCCTAGGCTAACTTTATTTGACTTGCGAACAAAGTTAACTTGCGAACGAGCTTTCGGAATAGAACTCTTATATAGAAGACTTACTGTATTCTCCAATTGCATTGTCTATTAAGTTGGTAATAAGTTGTGTTGGCAATGCTGAAACAGAAAACTGGTCTTTTATAAAAATGTTCAAAATTCAATTAAATAATATTGACATTCAATACTTTTTTTTGATGTAGCAACAGAAGTTTTAAAATATCACACCAATTGAAACAAATAATTATGAATTTTTTGTCAAATTTCAAATAGTAGCAGAAATAACAGTATTTATTAAAAAAAAAATTACTGATCACATTCTACCGAAAGTATGGCCACCCGTAATTTACAAATTTCCTAGTTTTACAACATTTCGCAGTCCCAAGAAAAGTGTAAAATCAAGGTTCCACCACATATTCTTATGTTTCTAAATTATTCAATCTGTGAAAGGCTTTTAAAAATTGAAACTTCATTTTTAAATAATTTATCATTTTTTTCTAAAAATATTATCTATGTTAAAATTGGGAGATAATTTTTTTTTTGATTAAATAAAATACAATCACTTTGTATGAAATCACAAATTTTATTACATGCCAACCGGTTTCGCTTAGCTCAAGCTTCATCAGGAAACTAAAGTTTTAAATACGTCCTGACGAAGCTTGAGCTAAGCGAAACCGGTTGGCATGTAATAAAATTTGTGATTTCATACAAAGTGATTGTATTTAATCTAATATGTCAAACCACAATGTGATTGCTTTCTACGAATATATTTTTTTTTCTTTGGGTGAAAAAAGCAATTTCAAGGCTGTGTTTAATAATTATGTCTGTGATGATGTCAGTATATTTAAAATTTAGATAAAAAAATAAATATGTTCTGTCAAACAAATTAAGTCTGCTAACAACTGTTTGATGCAAGATAATAGTTTTTATTTTATTGTTGGTGCAGAAGTAACATGATGATGGACATATTGCTGTCGACTGCATACCACTATGATTATACGTATAACTAGAATTTAGTAAATACTATACTTTATTTATTATAATAAAAATTGATCTATAACATGGCGCCTCATTAAAAAAAATATTTTAGACATATTTTGTTTTCTGTGTGTTAACCATATTAATATTCTTACTGCTGTTCTTAACTAAAATTTCTGTGAAATAAATCAAAATGAAATATATATTTCGTAATATGTATTTCTATCACAATTATTATCATTTTTAGGAGAACACATTCTTATCGTGAAGTTGTAATTATTCAGAACATAGGTCTGTGATATTTTAAATATAAATTAAATATATTGATTTTATATGTATATCTTTCTAATTAATATATTTAATTCATATTTAAAATATTATCATTTTATTCAGATTTTAATATATCATAATGTTCTGTCAGATAAATATTTAATTTCACAAAATATGTAGTTACATACAGCTTATTTCAATGTACTGACTGCAAGCGCTTGGTACTTAACAAGGAAGTTTTCAGTTTGGTGTGGAAACTATAACAACAATTGTGGCACAACAGTTGGGGGTGGACCTTGGCGCCTCAAAAAAATCCCTCCACTCTCTGCTCTGAGCCGGACCTTGGACGCCTCAAAAAAATCCCTCCATTCTCTGCTCTGAGCCATGCTTCGTCAATTATTGATCCCGAGAACATCCTGATTCCTACCCGATGTGAATGTAGTATTACTTAATGGCATGCGAAAACAATAACTAAATTCTAGTTTATGGTTGTTTATTATTTAGCTCTAGTTACTCTCTGATCATCACTCATGTAACTACACAAATCTGTATTCTTTTTTTAAACCTTTTTGGAAAAATAAATTATTTTATAAATGCTACCCAGCTTCCTGTCAAGTTTTTACTTTGACAGCATAATGTATTTCAAAATTATAACACATGTACACTAAATCTGCTTCTTTCTCACTTCATTTTGAAATTATTACCAAATTTATCTTATTTTGCATATAATTTTAATAAGAAATAATGTTTCAAGTTGTCAGTATAAAAAGTAAGAGAACCTCATTAATTTCAACACTTTTAATTAGAAATTTGACATAATTAACAAATGAATGATGCATAAAATGAAGTTAATAAAATGAACATTAATTTGAAATAAAAAAAATCTAAATTTATATCTATGTCCGCAGCTGCTGTCAGTAAATAGTTCCCTGAATATTTTTTGCAAAGCGATTGAGGTGCACCATATGCTGACTACATGAATTCCACATAATCTTGATTAGAATACATCAAATTAGAGGAATTTTGAATGATAAATAAAAAACAGTCATCCCTTGAATTTCAAATTAACAAAGTTCTACTTGTACCTATTTGTTAAATTAAGAATTTAGAATTATTAGCAGGTTCCTTTATTATTTATTTCATATGAAAAATTATACATTTTTAAAAGCATATATGGACTACTTTTGAAGAAGGTGATTGAATAAAAATTATAAACAACTGTTCAGTTATGGTTACCCAAATCAGAGTAAAAAAGAGAGGACATGTAAACAATATATTTTATATATATATACATCAACATCAACACAATCAATACTAAGTACATAATATGTACCACATTTAAAATCATGAAATGGCCACATATTTATTTTTTACGGCTATTAGTCATCTGTCCTAAAAAAACTGAAATAGGCTGGTCACGTTGTGAGAAACAAGAACTTTAGGACTTTCCAAAAGGTCTTAGAGGGAAACCCCGGCCGGAACTCAACCACTGGGCCACGGATAATGTGCTGGGTTGGTACAGCGATAAAAGATGCAGATAGATTACAGATGTTGTATTGGAGAGATTTTGAACAGCCCGTACTAATCGTAATAATAATTAATGTGATGATCCGCCTACCACTTAATTTTAGAATTGGTGATTCTTTCAAATGCAGCCACAAAAAGTTGGCACTCTTTCCATTTGTTACTGGAAATGTTAAGAGTACCAATAAGGACAAAAAAAATCTATTTGATTTTTTATAGATTGTATACTGAATATATATGATATACAGTTCTCAAATCTCATTGAGCGATAGGAAACGATCGGTGTCACAACTGAATCACATATTGGTGGTGTATTATAATAACGTGGGCTGTCTGTTCATATTATTATGATATTTGAAGGATAATAAAATTGTTATTTGACAAAAAACTATTAAAAATAAACTACAGTGTAGATATATTATTTTAAATATGTAATATCTCTTTGCCACTAAACTGCAATGCAGTTTGGCAAATAATAAAAATTATAATGTATATATGTAATAAAGTTGAAATAAAATTAAGAGTGACTATAAATTTCTTTTGTCGTTATTTTTGTATAGGCATTGACGGTCAGTCTTTCGATGTGTGCTTGGCGATGATTTTATTATTTAAAAACTCAACCAACATTATTTATCATAATAGTCTCATTTAACAGCACGATAGCGTGCTAGGCCGGACTAGTTTTTTAATAGATTTTTATTATACATTGTGATGTTTGAATTTGTGCGCCGAGGTCTGGGTAGCCTACTTTGCCGACTTATGATGATTGGCTTTCTAAATGGATGAATCGGGGACGAAAATCCAACTCTGGTGGGCAGCTGAGCAAAACGTTACTTTTGGTGGGAACGGCATGCGAGTGACGGCCGATGGATGGGCGTTATGGACAAAGCTGAGACGAGGTGGTGTCCGGTCTATCTCCTGGAGCAAGAGATGAATCCTGGCGCAGGCGTGCAGTGATCCAGGTCCTCAGCTGCATCGGCACCCCATGGCCGCATTGGCTGATGTTAGCAATAGATAAACTCCATAAATAGAAGAAATAAATTAAAGTTAAAGAGGAAAGTTGACCTGAAGAAGGAAGATCTAAGGAACATTTTTCGTGCATCCAATGTCGAGATTAATTGTTTTGTGAATAAATGTGTAAGTGAAAATCAGAATGCCTTTGAATCAATTATCATCCCATCCGAGGTAGCAGGCGATACCAAAGCACACACTTGAGGACCCAGACTGAACTAGATCGGTGGCGGCCTCTATGGTGCCCAAAGGCACCGTAACAACATATACGCTAGCTTCTAACACTCCAGTACTAAATTCACACTCCTCATAAAATTACATCTAACAAATGACCCGGTAATATAATTATTTATATTAATTCTAAAACTAATAATATTACTTCATTTAACAAAACTCGATAACTTGAAATTGGCCTCACTTTTGTAATTATTTTATAGTATTATTTGTACACTGTATGTTGTCCAAGAAATAAAAAATAAATATGTAATAAATAAAAATGAATTCATTAATTCACATATTTTTCAAAAAACCAACAATTTAAGTAATGTAACTTGTAAGGAATTTTACTATCGCAAGATTATTTTAATCTTACAACAATTCCTTGACAAGAAGAAATTAGTCATTGTATAGACAATGACCAAAATACACACTGGTGTATTGTATTCTTCTTTTGTCCTTAAACATATAATTTTTATTCTTTTATATTAATACTTTGTCAAGCATTTCTTATTTTGCTAAAAAAAACACTACTTTCAGAACCTTTTTATAATATGCACTACAATGTGACATATTAATAAATTAATTACACTTTGATTTCTATTAATTTTCCTTGTATGGTGTACTATGTAAATAAACCATTGTAATTATTACAGGGTGAATATTATGTTCCAGGCCGATTTTGTTTAGCCGCTATTTTGGTTTGGCAGATATTTGTCAATTCGCATTTAGTAGTCATAGAGAGTAGCTGATTACAATTTATTATGAAGTCATTAAAACATTTTATCTAAATAATAATGGCAATGCTGTAACCATTAATGTAACTTATTGGTGGCCAAATTGGGCCGATTGGGCCTGCAACACAACCCGAACTATGCTTGAAATTTTGTGAGAAATTTTTCCCGTATAATGCCAAAAAGTGGTAATATCGACTGGCCTCCTCGATTACCTGATTTGACGGCTCCCAACTATTTTCTATGGGGGTACTTGAAAGGAAAGATCTACGCCAATAAGTCGACAACAATTTCGATGCTGCAGGACAATATTCAAAATGAAATTGCTGAAATAACACGCAAAGTGTGCGAGAACGTTATAAAAACTATGGTTAAAAGAGCACACATTTGTGCCGCTGCCAGAAGCGACCACTTGGCCGATATCATATTCCATACATAATTGTAATAAACCAGATAATTGATAAATAAAAACTAAATTAAACAATTGTGTTTCGTTTCCCTGTTATTTAAAAATAACATTGGCCTGAAACATAATATTTACCTGTATATGGATTAATTGTGCGAAAAGGGATTAATTTAGAGTATCGGAAAAAAATAAAAATATTTTCATTGGATTCAATTATGGCCACGGGTGGAACCAACATGGTAATAACACAACTCTCAAAACAGTTCCGGAAAAGAGTGGTCCTTTTCGCTCTCTGGTTATATTTAAAAAAAAAAATTGTGTAAAAAATAATAATTTGTAATTTGGCAAACAATTCTGAGAATTTTTAAATGAAGAATGCGTCCTTCTTTGTGTTGGTAATCTTAGGCGTGGATGAATATTGGCAATAGAATATAGAAATAGAGCCAAAGGTTACTGACGTCATTTTAAACTGAATGTAATCATATGACTCGATTTAAAAAGATAACAGGCGTGTCTTGAAACATTGCCAACATGTGTTAACAGGAGAAAATAACAGAGTTGTATTTAGAAAAAAATATGTAGAAGATGTACTGGAGTTTTGCACATGTAAATAAATTATATCATCATCATCACCACTATAGCTCTACAATCCATGACGGGTCTTGGCCTCCTCCATCGATCCTTATTACAAGCAATTTCTCTCTAGTACTGGATTTCTAAGACAAATATGCCTTTGAAGACATTGTCACTCCATCTAAATTATATATCACATGTTAATTTCTAACAAATTCAAAAATATTAAACCTTCATACATTATTTATAAGACAGCCCAGATACGGTATGTATGTTTGGTGACATGCAGACCAAGTTTGAATTTTACTTTAAAATATTAAAGTTTTAAGTCCAGTAGAATTCTTATTGTGTCTTAATGTTAAGTTAATAATACATTTCCTCTTATATTGGTTTAAGAGTTGCTTTACAAATAGAAAACTCAGTTTTAATTTTTATATGGTATCTAATTGTATCTTGTTCTACTCTTTATATATATATATAATTATTTTTTTTATACACTGAACATTGGACTTACTTTAAGTTTTACGTTGTAATTATATGTTATTTAATTGCATCTTGCTTTACTCTTTACATATACCATATATTATATCTTATACATTGAACAATGCATTTACGTTAAGTTTTATAAAGTATGTATCTAATCTAATGACATCTTGTTTAACTCTTTATATATATATTTTTGTACATTGATCATTGCACTTTGTTTACTACTATACCGGAAGAACACTGTCTGCTATATATAATACAGTAAAATACGTGTAGCAGGCAGGGTACCCAAATATATTTCTTACTTTTCTGAAATGTTTATCTGATTATAATATAACATAATAATATAACACACTGTACTAAAAATCAAATAAATAAATAAGTATTATTATTAGTATCAAATTAAACGGAGTATCTTCGTATGACTTTGTTGCATCCAGTATCATGCCTCAAAGCTCCCATCTTAGTCCAGTTCTATTTGTTAACGATATAATCAATATTTTTAAGGATGTTAATAAATGTCATTCATATTGATGATTGTTAATACTCTTTCAATGAACTTGTGTAAATTACTTGAATGATACATTAAAAACAAGCTTTATCTAAATATAAATAAGTGCCAAATTATGAGATTTTTCAAAATTAAGAATCCAATTTACTTAAACTACTCAATGAACAATCTGAGTCAAGTATCAGTTTCCGTAATATACGATCTAAGTATAACATTTGACACTAAACTTAGTTTTACTAAAACTTCTACATACATCATTAGTGAGAAGTCAGGTTGAGTATAACACACCTTTTTACAATGCGCATTCTCACACAGTTGAAAGAGTACAAAATAAATTAGAGATTTGCCAATTATAAACTGAATATACTACGAGAGCAATTAAATTATGATTATGTTCAATGAACTTATTAAAGCTGAACGAAAGAAAAATTATTTTTGATCTAGTATGTCTATTTAAAATTGATAGCTCTGATTTATTGTGGCTAATCAACTTTCATGTAGCTGCCAGAAATACTAGAATCATTTAATTCTCTTAATTAAGACCTAGAACAAGTTTTAAACACTAGTTAAATAGTAATACTCAAGTGGTCGTTAATTTGAAAATACGCCTCTGTATTTCTACTGATTCTTGAATTAAAAAATGAATTTCAAATAGAAAATTCAGTGAAGTTCTACCAGTACGTTTGTTTAATTAGAATAATTGTTCACCTACTAAATAAAATATAACCACTGTATCAAATTGAAGAGGAAACATGTGTAATTCAGAAATAATGGAAAATAATTTTGTTAATAATATAATTACATTGTATGAAGAGAAAGAGTGGAAAAAAATCATAAATGATTGCAGTGATGACAGAGACCATAGTAAATTATTGTGGGTTTTTCCAAGTGAAGAGAATATTGCATTTATCGGTGGACTCTTACAAAAATTAAATTGTAAAACCATAGTCAGTGTAGGTTGCGGATGTGGTCTTCTAGAGTGGATTTTAATGGAATCTTTAGGTGAGAAATTTCATTAATTAATTATTTAATTATATCATCTCATTAGAAGATCTCGCAAAGTGAAATTTTTAATTAGAAAATAATTGTACTGTGTCATAGCCACCCCTCCTAAAGTATTGTAACTAACAAATAAGTCACTTTTTATTCAACAAAACATAATAAAATACAATACAGTCATACCTCGTTATTTAACACTCTGTTAATTGACAATTCAATCAATCAATGCTCTCATTTTATGTCGTACCTCGCTACTCGACTTAGACGATTCAATCACCTCAACTGACACCTATATTCTGTACACTAATTTCAAGGTTATGCACTCAGTCTGCATTACATGAGCGCGATGGCTTGACTATTTGTTAGTTACAATACTTTAAGGAAAAAAGAGAAATCAAGTACATAATTCATAAAATGAATATTATATTATTGCCAAAACATAAGTATATTTTTCAGGTATAACTGTTACTGGCATAGAAGTAGACGGAGCGTGGTGGGACTGTAAATATGCGCCAAAAGCTTTTATTCCATTACATTTTGCAAAATTCTCCCTCGAAGATGACTTACCGACCCAGACTATCCTGAATATTAAAGATACAGCGTTGTTATTTTGTTATTTTAACAATGGACCAGCATTTAAGCAATATATTAAGTATTTTAATGGAGATATGATATTTATAATTGGTCCGGGCGAAGGAAGATACACGCACACCGATCCTACACCATTTAGTCCCAGCCTTGACTCGCAATGGAAGTTATTAGATTCGCAAGAAGTGCGAGAGACTAAAGATTTTATAGCAGTTTATCGACGGGGGTAAATTTCAAAATAATTTATAATGCAATATTTCAATAAAAACTATTAATAATTCTATATTGACTTTTAATCTCTATTGTTAAATATTTTGTAAAAAAGAGCAGTACACAACGGAAATCGTTTAATGTAAAACCACTGTGACCATGTTTCATGTTGAATGAATGTCGTATAAAAATAAATTAAAAAAAAACTTACCAATGTTTTCAATGTCGAAACAGTCATGACATAAACAATAAACATACACTATATAACCTAATTGAAATAATTCTTTAGTAATGTTCCCTGGAAAATTTGTTTCAATAGTCCAGTGATCCGGTATTCTTCTTACTACTGAATTCAATTGTAGCGACACTTTCAATTCACACAATATTGTTTGAATATGTGATACAAATATTATGAAATCCCGATACAAAATATTGTATGTTTACAACATCCGTTCGGTTGTGTAATTCATATAACATATATGAGGACCGAAAATTAAGTTAGTAGAATTTTTTTATTACAATTACAGAACATCATACTTATTTGTTATCTGGTACACGATCCCCTTCGAAATAGTCCTCTCTTAAAGCAATGAATTTGGTCCAATGTTCATTCCATTGCAGGAAGTAATAATCTCCATGAGACTGTTTAGAGCCTGTCTTTTTTGATTTTGAAGAATATAAAAATATCAGAGGAGGCCAGATCGAGCAAATAATAAATCATTCGATTTTTGTCAAAAAAGTTTTTCACAACAATACAATAATTTTCGCTCGCGAACAATTTAAGTCGATCACACTTCATCGCACAGAATGAATTCTAGATAAAATACCAAATTGACGGTTTGTCCTTCAGGAACAAATTTTGGTGTCATTCGCAGGGCGTGTTCACATAATGTGCTACGAACTTAATTGATAGTCCTCATGTACATGACATCCTGCACATGATTGAATTTGAGAGATATATTTGCAGTTGAGATTCTGCGTGTGTGAAGTGCATGTCACAGTATATGGAAGTAGTTAATTATACAATTTTATATATGATATATACATTTATTTTCCATGTACACAATAAGCTTACTACATACATATAATCAATTAATATTAACTTTTATCATGTTGATCGTTTAATAATGCTAATGTCCATTCAATGTTTTGAATAGAAGGAAATTCAAGTTTCAAACCTAAATTCTTTACAGCAGCGAAATTCATAATTTTACTTTTATCGCTACTAATATGTACTTCAGAAATGATTCTAGGTTTTTCCTTGATATGCTTTCTATTGTTATTAGTACTCTGATCTATATTGTGTATCAAAGGTATTTGCATATTTTGAATATTGTAGTTGTAAAAAGGCTCCTTTTCCGCTAGACTGAAATTAGACTCATCTCCAAAATTAGGAATAGATTTCATCTCGCAAGATGTATCATCTACAATAATTATTTCATTTTCATCCAACACGTCCAAATTTCCGCACGGGCTATACGAATTATCTCCATACAGTTGAGAGTTTTGAGTATTAATGACACCATTGGAATGTTCAAACGAGGCTGGTAGTTCTTCAATTATTGATACATTTTGTAATTGAGTCAAACCATTTACATTTTGAAACAATCCTTCTTGATAAGCATATGAACCTAACGTATCCGATTTGCTTTCAAACTTAATGGGTATCGTGTGCTTGGGAACTTCGTATATAAGAGAACCGCTACCTGACGCATTGTCATGCAGACTCGTACAACTTAATTCAGATTGCAGCGGAATGAAGGGTTTGTTTTCCAACTTTATTTCGGACATGTCAGAAATTTGATTAGTTTCAATGGCCATAGTTACATTGTTTCTCATTCCACCTTGCGATTTATTTATGGAGATCACTGAAGGCGGTTGAATAAGTAAAGTACTATTAGAAATATTTGGCACTTGCAAATTGGAGAAAAAGTTTGAAGTCAGGAGATAGTTGGCTTCTGACATGAAAGGATCCCTCGCAATTAATTTAGAAACTGGCATCATATTGCCATGCTGAGAATCAGCGCTGACCGTAATGTCATACGGCATCTCTGCATTTTGATGCTCAATTGAAAAAGGCAAATTCTGTAATGTGAATTCATTCTCATGTGACTTGCATTTCTGTTGCAGGTTGAAGCCATCCATATTATCTGGTCCTTTCAAAATAAGATTACTTTTCACTGATATTTTAGGTTTCTTTCTGGGAACACCGTCATTTAGTGATGGTTCATTTTGTAGCGGCAAATGTAATAGTTGTGGAGATCGAACTTGGTGAGTGGTATAATTGAGCATATTAGGAGAATTTATGTTATCTGTTTCGGAACAAATTTGAGTTTTCGGATTCACTAAAATAATAGGAAGCGTCGCCTTCTTCTTTATATTAAAAGTCTGAATTTTGGTAGGCGGTGAGTTTTGAAGTAAATTTTGTGTCAAGTTTGATTTGGTTATATTTTTTGCAGCTAAATCTAGTATGTCCTTAACAAATATTGTATTATTTTTTGTAACAACACTAAGATCATTAGATTCTTGTGGCAAATGATAATATAATTCATTTGTGCTCTCTGTAATACTGTGCGTAACTTCTTGACGAATTAAATTACCAGTTGCGTATTTGTCAAAATTAGATGAACTCCCGTTGACATCTTTACTTAAATCCAGCTTGTTTATGCTATGTATACCAGACTTATCAACATCTAACGTAAACTCTGAGCTTTCAGTGTTAGAGTAAACTATTTCAGTATTATTTTCCTTGGAGATCGCATTGAAAATTTCAACATTTGACTTCTTGGCATTGCTAATTAGATTAGGGGATTTATTCTTTCCATTTCTATCACCTTCAATGCACGGATATAGTTCTGGTTTTCGCGACAAGTCACCACCGGTGTGCAAGCACATGTGCACGGTAAAGTTCGCCTTATTGACACTTTTATAAGAGCAAAAAGGACACAAGTGTACCAAATTGAAGTCGAGTCCAGGATGTTTCGAGGTGGCATGTATTTTTAAAGATGACGCTTGAATACAGCTGTAAGAGCAATGCTCACAGCTGTATTTCTTCTGCTGAGTGTGAACCTGTAGATGACGTCTCAAGGAACTTCTGAGCGATGTTCTAAAGGGGCACTGCTCACACTCAAAGGGCTTTTCACCTGAAATAAATAAAGAAAAAATATATCAATACAATAAACTAGTGAAATACCTTTGGACAAATATGTATATTCTAAATATTTTACAGCAAAAAAACTACACTCTTTTCAAGATATTAAAAATCCTTAAACGTAGACATTTAGAATAAACTAAAAAGAAAATAGAAGATGAATCTAATCAAAAATAGAATAAGAATTGTATGTCTTATATGAAGATTATTTTATCAAATGTAGCAAAATATTTAAAATCTGGTTATTGACATTTATACAATAGCCATTTCAAGAAGTACCATTTAATGAAAAAAAAAAAACTTTTAAATCTTTTTACTGGCAAGTATGTATTTGAATGTAAATGCGACATTTACTTAAGGTACAAAACCACTTGGATTAGCAGGTTAATAATGAAACCGCCCTAGTTGCGAAATCCAGAATAATAATGTGTCGCCAGGTAGCATTTGTATGGCGGGAATCGTAAAAGTTACATTATTATGTAATATGTCTGATTGGGTATTAGTCTAGTAAATTTTAAAACAAGTTGTATTGTGGTAGACAACTTCCTTTTTTTGATAATAAATTATATTTCCGAAGTTGAAAACTACATTTTATGGAATCATTTTACTAGTCGTAATTTTAATTTGGAACATCTTGACTCTACACAAATGTGTTAACTAACTTACCATCATGCCGTTTCTCTGCAGGGGTAGACAGAGAGGATAGAGCCCCACACTCTTCTGTCTTGACACGCAATTCTTGTCTCATCCACATTCATACATCGTCTCATGCAAGCTTGTCGATTATTGAGATTTCTAACAGGATCTGATTCCAGTATACCTAGTTTTTACAGTATACTTAGGTTTACCTAGTCATGCCAAGTTTTCTCCGGACGTTCTCAATTTATGGTGCCATCAACACTTGCATCATATATCTTTCTTACTATTCTCTCCTTATTCACCCGTTTTATATTACCAAACCACCTAAGCGATAATTTTTAAATCCTATTCATTATGCTAAGACCAGTTTAACATTATTTCCTAACTTCTTAATTATTTACTCTTTCATAAATGAATTTGCCATGTATGTATAAGCTTAAGTGATCTCATTTCCACTGCATTCAGTCTACTTTCACCCTCTTCTGCCAGCTCCAGGCCTCGCTTCCATACATCAGTGTCTGTACCAGGATTCCATTGTGCACCGCTAGTTTTGCCTAGGTTGACAAGTTCTCATTAGATGTTATTTCATTCAAAGCGCGTTCACTTTATTCCCTCGCAAGTCACCCTCCTTTCGATAACTGTTCTTTTCTGTATCTATCAAACACACATCCCAAATACACAAATTCATCTACTTGTTTGTGTTCAGTTATGTATGTTATTTTTGAAATAAAATAAAGTACAACCTGTGTGAGACGTCTGATGCAAACGCAGCGACTGTTTGTTGGCTGCAGAATATTCACACTGTTGGCAGTGAAAGTTACTCATCTTCTCATGCACGGCTTGGATGTGCTTTGTCAGGTGTCTTTGACTTTTAAGTTCCCTCTTGCAGATATCACAAATATACTTTGTAGACCCCTTGTCCTTGTGATTGAGCTTGTGATTGCATAACTGCTTTGAATTTTTAAAAGTTTGCGAGCAATCTTTGCACGCATACGTTTTTTCATCCGAGTGTATTTTCTTGTGAATATTATTTAAACGACTCTTCTTGAAAGTTTTATACGAGCACTGGTCACAACTCTGCAACTCCATGTCAATATTGTGTTGATTCCATAAATGTAAATGTAACGATTCTACGGACGGACATTGCTTTTTACATTCTGGGCAAAACAGTTCATATGTATCATTAAAATGGCATGACCTATGGTATGATAATTTTTCATTCAATATTAACCGCACTCTGCATCCCTGAATATTACATTTTTGTCCAAATTGTTTTGCAATTTCTTTTTCATCGGACGAGCTACATTTATTACTTGAAATACTGATAGATTTAGCCCCAACATGTCGATCTTTTTTTATTACTTTGGATTTATTTTTCTTATTTTTTTTGGGCAGAGTGCCTTTTTTTGTTTTGGGTAATAATTTTAAAATATTATGGTCCAGAGGCTGCACATTATTTGATATATTATGTGATTTTTGTAAATGAGTGTTGTCAAAATCTAATGTCGTATTTGTTAAATGCTGGGGTCCATGAAGGAGGCACGCTTGACTTCCATTTTGAATGTTTTGCAACATAGCGCCATCGGTGTGTGATATTTGTCTAACAAAGTTGTGTTCGTTTGGTCCAAAAATTGAATTAACATTCAGATCATATTGCTTGGGTCTTAATGAACTATCACCGGGTACATCCAATATTAGAGAATCACTCCTAAAAGTTTCATATTCAATGTTTACTGCGGAAACTTGTAAACCAGCTGTAGATTGTATTGGATCTGGTGGTACTTCAATTACAGAAGGTATGACATTACCTTCAAAAGATATCTGATCCTCGCACTTGAAACTCCCAATAACGACATCAAGTTTTTCAATATATTCCTTATTTTTTTCTGCTTCTTTTATCAATCCAAATGCAAGTTTGGGGATATCTTTAGGTGCCATTTTATGATGGCTACGAAGATGCACCATTAAGCCACTATCTGAATAGAATATACCGGAACATCCTGGGCATTTTATTGTAACTCTTTTGACTTCTTTTCTTTTATTTTCTGATTCTAAAGCAATGTGTAGAGCCTGCCAATGAAATTTAATGTCCTTAATAGATAATGCGATGTATGGACATTTTCTACATTTGTAGAATTCTACATTTCCTGCATATTCCTTTACCATGTATAAAGAGTTTTCTATTTCACTTTCGTTTCTGACATTATTTTTATTTATAACAATTTTTTTCTGTTGAATCATTTTGTTAGTAAAACAAAAATCAAAGAGCTTGTTTTAAATATTTTATTATAATTCTTGTAAAGGTGTTTTGCGACTGTCCTTTTTGTAAAGCATTATAATGGTGGTATACTATATTCAAATAACTGAAATAAAAATATACATATTTTTAAAATGTGAGGTTCAGCAATTTTTTACTGCAAAGTTTAAAAAACTTTTGTGTCTTCTATATTGCAAATGATGGAACAGTTAAGTTGGCAGAAGACATGAGCCAAGAATTAGTAATATTGAGTGTGACCACTTTGTTTTATGAACTTGTTTTTGTTATAGAAGTCAGAATTTCATGGATATAAAATATTTAATGTTTTTCATTTTCATCACTTCACTGCGGAGTGACATTTTTTAATCACGGTAAGATTATGTTCATTTTGAACTGATTTTGTTAAAATTAGCTCTTACCAATCACTATCATAATTGTTGTTTTATAGCCTGCATATTCTTAGCTTTTGGTGAAACATCTTGACACTAACTAAAATTTACGTAGAATCTGAGAAAAACTTAAATTAAAAATTCACAAACTTTAAAATAAAAGATAAACAAACTTTATAGAATTTCAACTGTAGATTGAAAGAACAAAATAATAAAATAAAAACTTCAGTCCTACAAAATATTATCGCCGATATTTTGTAATATTTTATTACCCGCCGTATAATCAGTATTTAATATTAAATAACCACTGGTATAAAAGTTGATCAGAAGTACTTTAACATACGAAATTTACTAAAGACAGATACCAGTAAACGTCAAAATAGAAAATACCTACATAAAATACTGAAAATAAGAAAATATATGGAAAACATAACGAATAACGAGACGTTACATTCTAACCAAGACCAATATTACGATGGTTGATTCTTGTTTGGCACGAGAATAGTTTTAAACCTTTTGAGCATAAAGATTATATTCGTGTAATATAAAATCGCATTTGGTAATTTGTTTTTTTTATTTATCGCTACGTTTGCAGCATTGTATATTTAACCGGCGTGTCACTTGTCTGTCATTTGGTCATTATCGTGGCAGAGATCATATTTTCCAGAAACGATTCGAGATATATTAATAAAATATAAATTTAAACATGGGTGTAAGTATTTTCATACAGTTAAAATCATTGCACGTTTGGTGTGGTATTTCGTCTGATTTTTTGTATTTGTGTTTTAGCTGGATATTGAGACAATGTCGCGCTACGTATCGCCGGTCAACCCGGCGGTATTTCCACATCTGACCATCGTTCTTCTCGGCATAGGCATTTTCTTCACCGCTTGGTTTTTCGTGTACGAAGTCACCAGTACAAAATCATCCAGGGACATATTCAAGGAGTTACTCGTGGCTCTCGTTGCTGCGATATTTTCTGGTTTCGGAGTTCTCTTTCTTCTGTTGTGGGTCGGGATATATGTTTGACCCATGTAGTCATTCCAAAATTTGTTTTTAGTGTGGATGTGCACGAAAAGACTGAAAAGTCGTGTTAACTCGTGGTGTAGTGAAAGCAAAACATGCGCAATTTGATATTTAATGTCAGATAATCATTATACCTGAATCATAAATATAAGTTTTCAATTTATAAAGTATTTTATTTCGCATCATCAAAATTGATGAAAATCTGAAAAACAAACACAATTAAAAAACATAAATAGATGAAGTAGCTGTGTGGACCTCATTTTACTGGATATTCTATTGATTAACCGTTAGTAAGTATTTCGGTGGGCCGATATTACAAGATTTTTCCATAATTGTTTCGGCGTACTTATGACAGCATTTGTCAAAAATATTATAAACTTAAGCAACACACGTACAAGGCATTTAAATCCTTCCCTGGCACAAGGTATTTAAACAAACCATTCTTTTGACATCAACAAGAGTTTAGTAATTTTATACGCAAATACCAGGGGTATACAGTTGGATAAATTAGAAATAAGAAAGTGTTAATAGCAAATTAAACATCATTAATAACCAAATCATTTTTACTAATAGCCACCTTTTAAAATTGTTTTCACAGTAGTTTCTAATTAGTTACTCAGCCTTCTCCCTCCACCCTCACTCTTTTTTATTTTCTCTCGCCACTTATATTTCTATACTTGCCATTTTAATTTTAGAATACATTATAACCTGAAGAAGGGACCATTGGCCCCAAAACATGTTGAGTTATCAATAAACAAAGTGTGTTTTCATTATTAATATAAAATGCTGCCACAAAATAAATTTGCATTTATTGAAGATATAAGTAGTTAAAAAAACTAATTATTTAAAGCAGTATAATATATGCCACTCCTCCGATAACCAAAAACCATTGTTAGTGCAGATAATTTAAACTGAGTTGGTGTTCGTAACCTTGACTGAGATGTGAATTACAGTATTTATAATCCTTCCATCTGGTAGAAAGAAAGATAGTACAATTTATAAAGATTACCTGTGATTTAAAAAAATATTATGTTTGAAGAAACATTACAAATATTATAACAATAATTAATTAATTTTGGAAAAATGCAAGCACATGGATTTTTTCTTTAAATTCACATTAGATGTCTTCCATATGTGACATTACAGGTTTAGAGGGGGTCAGTGGAATTGTGACAGGGGGGTAGGGTCATAATATGACACTTTGGGACATAGGGTCATAATATGACACTTTGGGACATAGGGAAAAAAGGTGGGTTCAAATTTCACAAAAAACCTGTGACATAATTTATTGAAGCCGCCTTAAGACAGATGGCAGCCTGTACAAATTGTGCATTTTGACCCAGCACAACCTCTTCATTATATGTAATATAAATAATAAATTCATAATAATGCAATGTATTAACCCATCAGCCTACTTTAAGCACAATAACATGTGCATATTCTGCAAGTATTATTTTGTAAATTTTAAAACCAAAGCTGTAATCAAATCTCTAGTATTTAGCTAAATCAAGAGTGATAATATAATACAACAATTATCAAAATACATGTGACTCTCAGTCTTCAGCAAATCCCCGGGATTCACTATGAACTTTCTCAGCTAATATTGTTTTATTCATTGTGATTGTCGCCAACGTTTCCATCCTTTTTAGTAAGTCTTCAGTGTTACTAATCAGTTCCCTGCAAGAGTATACACAACATGATAAGTAATTTTGAAAAGTTTGATCCGGGCCTCTGAAAAATAGTTGTACATATTTAATTTTCATTTTTGTTCTTGTTTTGCACCACACTTATTAGCATCTACATTTTACTTATCTATCTATTATCTGCACACTTTAGTAAATATTAATTGTTTATATTACATTTTAGAAATTCAAATTTAGCATGAAAAATTGCCTCTAATTATTTTTAAGTTTTAAAATAAATCCCATAAACAAATGTTATTTTTTTTTTAGGAGAACACATTCTTATTGTGAAGTTGTAATTATTCAGTACATAGGTCTGTGATATTTTAAATATGAATTAAATATATTAATTATAAAGATATACATATAAAATCAATTTTATCGAAAAATATTGTTGTTGCGCCACCGGGATTCGAACCTGGATCTCTTTCCTAACCGGGGAAGGTGCTTTATCCAACTAAACTACAGCGACACTATTTTTAGCGACAATTTTCGACCCTATATGTTACCTTTTATGCTATCAGTTTAAAGAAGGTATTTGAGATTCTGTAAAAATAAAGTAGATGGCTCTGTCAAATGATGGAATGATTAAATGTATTAATATCAAAAAGGTAACATATAGGGTCGAAAATTGTCGCTAAAAATAGTGTCGCTGTAGCTTAGTTGGATAAAGCACCTTCCCCGGTTAGGAAAGAGATCCAGGTTCGAATCCCGGTGGCGCAACAACAATATTTTTCAATAAAATTGATTTTATATGTATATCTTTATAATTAATATATTTAATTCATATTTAAAATGTTATTTTATCAGTCAAAAAATATATATTTGGGCATGAAAACATTGATAGGTACTTGTAATTTCAAATTTGAATTATACAAAAAGTACTGGAAAAAAACATTACAGCATTAATAAATGAAATCCCAGTTATTAAATACAAACTTACGTTGGTTTCCTTGTTTAAAGTGTTTAACAACAATGTTACTGCTCCAAATTTTACAAATATTGAATTTTTTCAACTCTAGTCGCACTTGCCTAAGCTATTGGTGCCTTAAAAATGAGTCAATCTTGGTCTTGTAGTGAATGGTTTAACTAATGGGTGCTCACCTGAAATCGTTCTTATCAAAACGAAATATTTCTGTCATTTCTAAGGCTACGACTGTTCCCATTCTTTTGCTGTCCTTCATTATCATAGATACTTCGCCAAAGAAATCACCGTCATCCAGATGAAACATCTAATGGAAATAGATATTTTCTAATATTAATATGTAATATGACCCCAGTCCATTTGGATAATATTTCTTCCAACGAAATCTCTCGAAACATGGATAAACATATTGCTACCAACTAATACATTATTTCACTTTTTTTATATTGTCTCTAAATATGTGTATGTCTTCGATTGATTATTTTGTGTCTCATGTCAATGAGAAGATGGTCAATCTGATTGGCAGTCCCGCCATCGTATCACATCACATTAAACATAGGTATATATTTTTGTGAGGAAAGATGCTATTCATTATCAAACTGTTTACAGTTGCAAATAAAACAAAATCATTTCCATTGTCATCGCTTGCATTGCGAGATTTCCCTTTTCCAATATATGACCCAAGTAGACTACCTCTTTTCCTATTTTACCACTGAATTCACTAATTTAACGTCATGTTTAGGTAGATGATCATAGCTCACCTCGAGGATATTATAGAATTCATCTTTCTCATCCTCATATGCGGCTTCCGTCGGAATATGTTAGGTCGTCTCCGGTCTCGACCGTGTTTTCCGAATTAACATTGTACAGTGTACGTAACTGAACCGTTTGATGGGAGTGGGTGGTTAGTTCATTTCCCAACCCCCGCCTGGGAATGTCAGGATTTTATTTTGGGTTCTATACCCCTCAATCATCTGATGAGATAGATCCTCTTTTCCTGTCAGCTTGTCTACATGAGACACCACGAGGAAGTTCCTTTTATCTTATCAATCAGGTTGCTAGATGTATTAGGTCTTATCGCAAACAAATAAATAAATAAAATATTGTGTTGCATTTTTTCTCCATCAATTATAATAATTGTATTGCGCGCAAAATTGAATTAGTTTAACGGCGACTATTTTCATAATGTGCACAGCTACTGTAATGCGAGGCCGCGGTGAAATCTCGGCAAACTTTGTATTTTGAGCATAATTAATATTTGCCATGATTGTGCAGCCTTAAACACAATTACACCCACAACCAGAATGTAGTATTCTATTTTTAATATCGTAAATTCAATAATTGATCAGAAATGGGTATGATGTTACCTCCTTTCCAGTTGGAGTGTACACAGCTACAGTTCCTCTTGAAATAAAATACATGCAGTCTCCGACAGAACCGGACTTGGTGATCACGTCACCCGGCAAGTAGACTTCATAATGCAGTCTGCTGATTATCGAACCCATTAATTGCTCGGGTGTATTCTCAAAGGTGGTACTCTTAACGAGGTTCTGACACGTGTGCAGCATCACCTCTGATCTTAGATGCTCTGAAAAATTAAGTCAAAGAATTTTTCCACTTAAAAAATTAAATAGCCATAAAATGATTATTACAATTCCCGCATTTGTGAGTTAGATAAGCTTTTGACACAACAAGTGTACAACTTGTTCAAGAACTATCTGGAGAGTTGAGTTCAGCAGCCTAAAATTAATGGTTTCATAAATGATAACTATGGAGATCTGCAAGGCACAGTTTAAGTATCTTTATTATTCTCTATCTATATTTTAATGATACATGTGTATAAGATGAATGATTTATCAAAATAAATTTTTGAGTTTGTGGACGATACAGTTATCCAAATCAGTGGAGACATGTTGATAATGATGAATAAAGATTTTTATTACAAATAAAATATATAAAAATTCTTTTATATTTTCGTATACATCTAATATTTCTTAAGGTTTTTTTTGGCCAGTCTATTGACTATACAGAGGGCACTAAAATGGTTAATAATTATGTACTAACCTGATAAAGCAGATAATAAATATTCTTCTCGGAAATATTTATTTTGAAATCTATAATCAAAGTATTCCATAAATCTTTCTTGGGTTTGAACGGGTAATTGTTTGTGTCGCATGTATTCCTATAAAAAATCCGATATATAAATTTACACAGTAAAAACAAATTTTTCTCTAGTTCCCGCAAGTTATGTTAAAATTTACCAATCCTATTTTAGTCTCATACAATTCTGCAGTAAATTTATGACACAATGAAAAAATTCGCGATTTACGATACATGAAAAATAAAAAATTTAATACGTACACATAACAATTTGTGCATTGAATAATAATTTGCTAAAAAGTATTTTGAAAAACAATGAAATTTAATAATAAACACCAAAAATGCACCAAATATATAAAAATAACGTCAAATGGTGAGAAATTCGCGAGGTACCTATAAAACGATTGGTAATGCGCCAAAAATATGTAAAATTATGTAGCTATAACAGATTATCTTCAATATGCACTTTGCTCTATTTTAAGACATTTTAGCTGTCTCAGAATACAAAAAAAACTCAGAGGTTCTCTTTGGTGTGTTGATCTACAATATAATTATAAGCTGTGGCTTTATTTCATCCTGATAGCTGGTTTAACATATTAAGAATAAATATTACAAGTTAATCTTTCTTATTCGTTGCGATTTACAAATTTTAGATTTTCGTTGAAATTAACAAGATTGGCCTTGCCCTAGGCATAAACTTTATTATTGTCAATATATCTCACACAATCTTCACTGTTTGTAGATCACTTATCAAAAAAAATTCATTAATAAATATTAAATGAAATATCAAGTACTGAATGAGAAGTGTACCTCTATTTGACTAAGCATTTCGAGGTATTCGTTGGAAACACTTGCTGCTCCTTTTATTTCCTCAAAGATGAAAGCTAAAATTATGAATCACATTAGGTAATTAAGTACTATAAAATATATTAAATTACGATTAACTAATTATTGATTAGCTATTTACATTTTATACAATAAAACACAGATTGCAATAAACTTCCTTTTATCCGGTATTCAAATAATCGGAACTCTCAAGCAACCAGCACCCAAATGGTGGTATATTTTTATATATTGTCATGTAACAGATTGCGAGATGCAGGTGAGAATGATGTCAAACTGGCGAGACAGAGAACGTGTGAAAATGGCCTGAGACATTCAACCAATAAGAAGAGACAAGATACTTCTGGTCGGGCGGGCGAGCTAGGGTACTTCGCCTAGAATGGGTAAAAAGACATCGCAAACATAGGATTGGATTGGATGCGGTGGATCAAGAAAGTTTGAGTCTCAGTTCACCCGCGTGTGAGAAAAATCTCTTCACTGGGGCACTATGCGGAGACTGCCTGTGAGCGACAGCAGAGCGTGTCGAGGTCATCAGACTCGAGTGGCTCAAGATGGCGACTCTTGGAACTTCTCGGAAGGCGAGAGGAATTTTAGTACGGCCGTCATGACGTCCGGGACCACGGCGGTCACACACTTATCTGACAAATTCATAACTAAAAGTGTCATCCACTCTTTGGACAAATGGATGGTGAAAGGAATCAGAACTCTAATTGTGCAATCATCTTTGTCGGGCAAACTCTTGTTTAAGGAAATTATATTGTTTATCATGTAATATAGTGTTTTGCATTAATTAGTCCCATTTTCACCCATCCGAGGTAGCAGCCGACATACACACGCCCAGACTGAGCTAGGCTGGTGACGATACACATCTGGCGGTCTATCCGCCAGAACTGCATCGTCCCGTAACAACATACAATGCAGTTTAGTGTTAATTCTTTAAAAATTTCAGAAGTAAAGTACATTGTTTTCAATTTATATTTTAGGTACAAATTAAGATTAATAATATTTGTTGTTTATTACACTTTTATTTCTTCACCAGCTGCCTACCTGCATGTAAAGTTTTAATGAGTTTTGTATGTACAGTGCTATGGTTATTTAAAGAGTGATTATTATTAGATATCCGAAAAGGTCTGTTATGCGGCAACCCTCCGGTTCCAGTGGTACCGGATAAGAAGGAGTTTACTGCAACAAGAATATCCCATCCAATAGAATTATTGACATTTTATGCTAGAATATATTTTTAACATCATACTGTATTCAAAATGATTATTTCTCATAATAATTTAATTGTTATACCGCATATATAGAATTTGTATATTCCTAGTCCAAGCATAACTAACAATGTGACTGACATTTCTCCAATATGAACTGGCGGCATTGATCCAAACCCAGATGCTAAATTAACAATGAATACATTAGTTGGTTAGATAATTTGCTTTAGTATTTATTTATTTATTCTTAATATAGTGCATACATAAGTACAGTAAAACTCCGTTAATTCGTAACTCACGGGACCGAAATTTAAAAAAAAAATCTGAATTACAAATAATGAGAACAAAGTTTTTTAATGGCAGCATTAGAAATAAATATTTATAAAAACACGATAGTTTACTGTGTCCGCGATTTAGTGTGCGCTGCCACTGTTGACATCGCAATTTTCATACTGAAACATGATAACGTCATTATATCAGTTTCTTATGTGTCGAAATGTTATTCAAATAACGTATTTCTCCTGAATAAGAAAGGTGTGTGGTGAATGGTAACGCAGCAGTCTCTCACGCACATTTATTTGATTGGCGGTCGAACTCACCTTTTCCATCCAAATTGGAATATTTAAAATGCGCATGAAAAATAATTAAAAACTTTTAAATTGTCATGTCTCGCTGGCCTTGTTGGTTGAAGCTTATTATTTTCCTGTGATTTTTCAAGTTCGAACCCAGAGAGAGATATTCGAGATTCAATTTTTTCCGCCAATTTTATCTTTGATATCAATTTTTTGTCTGTTTTCAAAATAAGCTCCATTTACTCAAATGGTCAAGGATTTATACGAATTACAAGATGCTGGTGCCATTTTAGAGAACGAAACCGTGAAAAAAAAAAGGAATAAAATATGACAACGTATTTAAATACAAAAGATTTATGTAGTTTCTTTAGTACCTACATATGCAAATCACAACGTTTCATAAACATAGAAACTAGATCAAATGATTCAATTTAAACATTATTTTAACAAGAAAGCTTATAAAATGCACTATGGAATTTGATATATATATCATATTCCGTACATGAGTTTTGCCATATATGTGAACATGGGGAGTGAATTTCGCTATTTTAATTGTGACTATTTTATTTCTAAAAATGTTTTAATATATTATCATAATATTCAGGTTAAGGGCGGGGCTTGAGAAGGGGGTGTGGGGGGAGGTTTCTGTCGTTTACCTGAATATGGACAGTAAAGATGAATTGTTAGGGAATGTTATGTTGTTGATTACTGTTTTCTCCGAATTTAAATTCTTTTGAATTTCAATAGTTTCTAAATTGTTCATAACTACGTATATAAAACAAATCACTCTTTCATTAGGCATAAACTAAAACTTACCCACTCAGTACCTAATAAAAGAACAATAATGAACTACATATTTAGAAACTCACAATAAAATTTAAATTTGGAGAAAACACTAATTAATAACATAACATTCCCTAATACTTCACCTTTACTGTCCATATTCTTGTTAACGATCGAAACCTCTTCCCCCCTTCCCAAGCCCTGCTCCTCTACCCAAATAGATACGACATTGTATTAAGTTTAGTTATCACCTGATGATGGGAGGGATTGCATCTCTTGAAACTATAGTAGTGACAATAACCCAGCGTATGTGTAGTGCAAAGTTTAGTTGTAAAAATTAAAATAAGTAATAAACAAATTATAGATATTTCATAAAGACAAAGCTATTTATATTACATTATATAAGAAATATGGAAGTATGGGCGTTACAGGGCTTATGACCTGTCATTGGCTGGCTTAAGTGATCACTTTATACAATGTAACATTCACCATTCTGCCCAATCAACCTCCATATCTATCACTCGGGACTTGGGTCTGCACCTGTATAAAATCCAACTAATCCAGGAACTTAAGGTAGGAGGCTCATTTTTGGATACACCAGCACCAAATGCATCCCAAAAAAGTCACCATTAGATGCGGATTTTAGTCTGGCAGAATCATCGGTCCGTACTTCTTCCAAAACGAAACTGGCATTGCCATAACCATCAACGGCGAGCGCTACAAATTTATGATAAGCAATTTCTTGTGGCCTAAACTGGATGATATGAATATCGATAACATGTGGTTCCAACAGAACGGCGCTACGTGCCACACAGCACATGCCACGATGGACATTCTGCATGAGCGATTTGAGGGCATGGTTATTTCACACGGCGGTGACGTAAACTGGCCACCGAAATTGTGTGATTTAACGCCTTTAAACTTCTTCCTTTGGGGCTATCTTAAATCGCAAGTCTTTACGAATAAACCGCAAACAATTGACGCCCCCAAAATCAACATAACAAATGCCATCCAGCAAATTCAGCCAGATTTATGTGACAAAGTCATTGAAAATTGGACCTCTCGAATACGTGCCACCAAGCAATGCCGCGGCGGATATTTGAACGACGTTATATTCCACACTTAATGCCATAAAATATACTTTCAAATGAAAAAAAAAATGAGTGGATATCTCACACACTTGTTTAATTTACATTTTAAAATCGAGCGTCCTCATTGAAAGACCCATTATGTTATTGTATAGATGGCGACAGTGAAGTTGTAGTTAATACATGAAGTGTTTGTTTAATAATAATGCCTTTGGAGGAAAAAATCCTGTAATTGTGTGTTCTTGGACATATTCAAATATTGTTAATTAAAAAAGTGTAGGCCTTATTTTTTTTGATTTCTGTATTGCTCCTGGTTGTACTTCCCTTGTCAGTGATTCGGAGGCCCTCTGGAAAGCCTTCACAATTGTAAATTGAGTGACTAAATCCACCACCGAGGAATTTTTTTATTTGCCACATACCATACTTCTTTGTAGGTTAATTGTGTTCCATTGTGTAGGTTAACATTCAGTTTTTACACATCTTAAGTACTGAGCTCCTAAAAAGGTTTAGATATCCTGTCTTGTGGCTGAGGTATAAGTATTTGTAGGCAAGCAATATATTTTTATACATCTTTAATTCAATGAGTATTAAAAGTACACTACATTTTTTAATAGTGGGCAAGACTTACTCGCCATGGTGGCAACAGCAAACACCAATCCATACTTATACCGTTCGGCAATTGATTCGGTAGCATTGAGTCGTACAAACCACAAGCTTTCGTCCACACTAAGCTCATTGAAGAATGAAGTGCCTATAATATTGAACAGGCAAATTCCGGTATTTAATAAGAATATAAATTCTAGTATGCGTCGTAAAAACCTGATTGAAAAGGATCCTTTGAAGAAAATCTGTAAAAAAGTAAAATTATTTATTGTTTGCATTGAGAGATTTTATTAATTTATTTGGGATTGAGGAGATAACATAAACATTGTTAAATAAAATAAAAGTTGTGGCTGCATATTTTCTTACATATTTATTTTTCTTTGTTGGTGTCTACAAAGATACTAAATACCCGTAATAACCTTCTATGTACACTTTTCTGGGCTAATCTGCTAATCTTGTATATCAGACTTTTCCGGCCAATGTTACGGATTCCATTGCAGGGTCGACCATCATCAACATTAGCCCTGATCCAAAGTGTCGGCCAGATTGATCAGATATATACGGTAGAATAGTCCAAAAAACTGTGCACAGAAGATTCTGAACATTTTTACCCGTAATAACATTCTTAAATTCCATATTACATCGATTATATAGAAATAAAAAACGTTAATAAAAACTTTATATATAATGCACGTAATAATTATTTTTTTAATATATAATCATAATGTATTCTTTTTGAAGATATTTTAAGTAACAATTAGGGGCATAATTTTATTCAAAAGTTATCGCATTCAACCATCACCGAGTAATTAAACTTTTTTAATTGTTCAAAATACTTTATAATATTGCCAGCATTCACTTCTATAGAGAGCTGCATGACAATTTTTGCAATGCACCGAGTCTCCTGCAGACATTTTGCATGTTTTACAGCACTTATTTTTTGTCTGCTAATGGTATTGTTATCAAAATATGTTTACTCATTTCCTCTGATAATGCAATTTTTTAACTCGTTTAAAGTGGACCCGGTGACTGCGCCATATTGTCTCCAAGAGGGGAGAAAGTATTATCTATAACTAAAGAACTTACCTAATCTAATTAATACAATTCAAAAGTTTTCTTATAACTGGAGTTTTTTTTAAATAAAATAATTTTAAAAAATGGCATATCGTCGCATGGCATATTTCTGATTGGCTATTTGTTTGTGTTACTTGATTAAGTTGTACTGTGGTATCCCACGTTTTTTGGTAATAAATGTGCCATGGCTGTGGTGTAGCGGCCACTGCCGAATAAAAGCAATCAATGAAACCAATTACTTTCTGATAGTATTACTTTAATCTTATGAAAGTATATAATACGGTATATATTGAATTTTGCTGATTTCGAAGATTTGATTAAAATGTATATAAAGAATTGTACAGAGTTCAGTGCAAAGCTTTTACTCGCGGATTAGAATGCCGCATCCAGTACATGCATATGTACCTTTGCTGACTCTCAGAATTCAAAGTCTCATTGAAAGATTATCGTGGACACAGTTCATAATGATATAACATCAGAGACAACTGTAAATATAAACAAATGATATAAATAATAAAGTATATTCTCACCATTGTAGAATTTGCGAAGTATTTCAAAAAGGTATAGAACCGAAATAATTTGAGAAGTGACAGACACTGTGCGCACACAAATAAATGTAACTTATTAGGACAAGTTAACATCAAAATGAAATCAATGGGAAAAGATGATATAACGTCTATCGTAAAAAATCCCAGTAAGTACTGTCTAAAACATAAAAAATATTAATGGTGGTTTGCGTCTAGTAGGTGTAAACTTACATACTTATACAAAGTTTGCACTTATAATGATACATGCAACATTCATTCCCTTGAACCCCTACAGTGGACCCCATGGAAGACTACGCTTTTATATCTTAACACTCATTAGGCTTGGGGTGGCCCTGTACACCTGTGTCTATTAACTAGCTCTTAGGGTTCTATTGAAATATGTATGTATTTATGTATATATATATATATATATATACATTATATTCATCATTAATCCGTTCCTAAGGGCCTGACGAATATAAAAACAGTTTTTCCCATAACAAATAACTGAAATTCAATTAATTCATTCCTAGCCCCCAAAAATAGTGCACAAATGAATAAATTTCATGTCAAAACTTTACCTTTATTGTACTGAGGAGACATGATGATAGAAGTGGAAGAGGTGGAAAGTTACTAATATTTGGAAGGAGACAATTTAAACATCAGGTAACTCTAATTCTGATGATGGTTTTCGTTTGCCGATGATTCAATAGAACTCGATTTAACAAAGAACTTGCCCAATGTTGCCTGTTTCTGTCTGTTTTTTAAAATCTTCATGAAGCAGTCAAATCACATTACCATTGAATTAATAATGTTTTGGTTGACTATGGCAACATTTGGGTGCCACTTTTCGACCATATTCTTTTGGCGTTTTGGCCCAGTTAGACGGCATTGCCGGGCAGTGGATGTGATAAATAAAGAAAATATTAATGAATATGGAAACATTTGTTTATCAAAATGTGATGAATATAGGACGAATATAAAGGTTCCACTGTACATATGTATTTCAATGGCACATAATACATATGTAGAATAAAATATATTTAAAAAATTTTCCTATTAATGGTATGTATTTTGATATTATGGTTTATATAGAAGTGTGCAGCCAACATATTAACAAGAAAGTTGTGTCGTCTTAGAGTATTGCTGTACAGGCAGTTCACGATTTACAAACGAGTTCCGTTCCATGAGGTTGTGCGTTATATGTTTTTGTTTGGTATGCGTCAAAACACCTAAATAGGCATTTTTGTGTAAACAATGCAATTGTATAAGTTAGCGGTTATTCTTACATATGAAAAGTATTGTATTAAATATCGAACGCATACGTTTTATTGAAACAATGCACCACGAACATAAAAAAACACAAATGAAAAAATACTAAGAGAACATACAATATGACATGAACATTTTAATTCAAAACAAAATTATATATGTGCTTATACTGTACATTAAACTTTTGCTTGTTCAACTCTTCACAGTGTTCATTATTTTCACATGCGTGTCACTTTGAGCACTCGAGGTAGATGGTTGAACTTCTGATGAAACGACTGCGGCTGATTTGTTCACTCTTTTATTTGATGGAAGATTGCTGAGTTAGTTTCTTTTTTCATTAAAAATCTCATTTTAACATGTCAGTGAATCATAAACGCCTCTTTTCATTTTCGTAATTCTCTCCATATTTGAGTCCTGTTCTTCAAATATTGCTAATCTCTTCATGTCCATTATAGTGAATGTTCATAAAACGAGAACTGCCTGTATTATCTTCTAGACAACTGATTGGGGTTCTTTTATTAGGTATATGCACACGTAATAAATGAAGTATTTAACCAGGAATTACAAAATAGCAAGGAAGACTTATATTTCGGGATACTTAATAAATACCATCAGATGAAACGGTACTGGTTTCATCTGACAATATTACATTTTTTTGGTTTAACAAGAGGCTCTCTGATCCAAGTTAAATTTAATGCGAGCCACCTTTAGACTCCTCCAGCCTGTCCCATGGTTTTTGTACTATAGAAAATGCATTAATAATATGCGGTAATAATAATATTCTAACAAATTTATACCAATGTGTATTTTAAATAAAAAAAATTAAATATTATACGATGAATTAATATTCATGACTAATCTTACTTACTTTATCACTTTCTTTCTGTCCAATATGATGGCGTGGGTTAGTTCCACGGTGTACCCAGTGTTGAATAATAATATTATTTCAGTAATAAATATGACATCTATTGATACAATCCAAACGTCAATTGGTTTCATTTGCAAATGTACAGGGCTCCGTACAATGAATGCTAGTCTGACAGGCATGATAATATAATACATCACGTACCCGATAGTCAGGATCAGCTCCCACCACTTCCTAAATGGAACATTCACATGGAACACCATTAGACAAATGGATGCTAAATTTCTTTCCGGTAGTTATAAATAAAAAATAGTGTATGGTGTACAAAATACTTTCTCAATAAGCTTTTATAATCAGTTATAATGACTGCGTTAGCTGCGAGTCAGAAATTAAATGACTCATAGGTACAGTGAAAAGTTCTATATCCAGACTTCACAAAATATGGAAAGACTAGTGTTTCCAACACAACGAAGATCAGAATTGAACAGTTTCTGGTGTATTCTATATTTTTATATGGTGTGGAATCGTGAACCCTGAAGGCAAGAAAGAGACAATGGATATTGTGCTGATGATACATGTTACGCACTTATGTGAAATATAGAGAGCAAATTTTAAAGTAAAAGTTTTCTCACCTTACTCTTTCTGTCCCCTTTAGTTGCTTAGATTTTATTTCTAATCAATAACATTCATATAATATAATGAATAAAAAAGAAAACATTAGATTAAATAATATTATTGTTTGTTTCCGCCGCAATGCAATTTCATCCATGCAAATATAAGACATGTAGAGGTTGTTGAACATGCAGACATGCATTAACAATTATGATTTCCATCAAGAGGATAGGATTACATAGAGATTATGATTATCAGTTATGAGGGACTGACGTGTATTATGAAGCTTTTATTAAAATATGAAGACTTCTATGATTGGGCCATGTGGAGGCGGTGACCGAGCAGTATTCATAAAAGTCATTGCTGAACACACGTGAACTGAACAACAACAATAAGGGTGCAGAAGCTTGGGAAGGTCAAAGCTAAGCTGAAGTGACAATGCCTTTAAAAACATATCAATACCATAATCTGCAAACCAGTTTGTCTCCATTTGCGTCAAATGTTGAGGAGCAATAAAAAGCTGTTTAATTTTATAATTAAACGGGTTGTGAAATTTCTGAAATACACTTTCATAGATTGTTTATGTAGAAATAGAGTGGTTGTAAAATTTCATTGATTTGGAGTTAGCTGATTTGTTGTATCAAAAATGTAAAATATTATTGGGAATTGTAAAATCGTGATAATTAGAAGGTAAAATTGTTCTCAAATCCTGTAGTTTTTAATAATTTTGCTTTTTATTTTTAGTCGGGTGGAGTGTAAAATTGACAACTGTTTGATCTTCAACGAGCGAGTTAACTGGTATACAGATTAAGGTATCGATATCTGTATTAGAAAAACAGGATTGTAGAGAAATGACTTTTAATAGGGAGGAACAGTGGAGGAAAATTCTTGAGGAGGCTAAAACCCACCAGGGATTGTAGAGCCAATATTGATAATGTTGATATACTATCTGTCAAAAATATATCAATAAAAATAATATATATAGGTGAAATTAAATGTATGCCCGTATATTCTCTATACAATCTAACTACACCCTTTGTCTGATCTAAACCAAATATTTCAAAGTTACTCTTTGAAACCCTGCACAAAACATATGCACCATTCCCCTCCCCCTGGCCACAACACTCTCTCCACCAAATATAAATGTATACTATATTGAATGCCATTCGTTACAATATTTTCTCAGTTGCACTCTAGGACCCTGAGGAATATAGATAATACATAGAGGAAAATAATTTTTCCCAACAACTTTCCTCACCACTATCTGATCATCGTGTTCTAAAATGTGATAGTCGAATAACATCCGATAACTTATTGAGCAAAATGGAAGACTGGGTGTTGTGGAAAGCGAGAAAGAAAATTTCTATACTCAACAATGGTGCAGATCAATAGAAGAAGAAGATTAAAAAGTGAAAGTCCATGTGTAATCCTACTTTTTACAGCACCTTATTCTGTTAAAATTAAATTTAGGAATAATACGAAAGTACTCTTACTTCCCCCGTCCTGCGCCGGATCAATAGGGCGAGACTTTCACTTAGCCCCGCCCTTAATCGGCCCAGCACCTCTACCACCTAGTGATCAATGTCGAAAGCCGGCCATTTGTATGTTGCAGCGCTCGGGTTGGCAGATCCCACTATCACTCTATATTTCTCTTATTATCTAAAAATACCTTATATCTAGCAATACGCGGGCATTTCATTCTTTTATTTATATATTTGCCCGTGATATGTGTAAGTTACAGGATCAGGTCCGGGAGTTATTTATTCAGCTCGAAAGGATATAAAAAATACAAGTTCACAATTACATATGTCACAAATGGCAAAATATAACGAAACGATTGCCTCGCATTATCCCGTCGAGAATTCGTGGCCGGGAAGCTTCGTACTCCCGGGATTGACGGTTTTCTATCACGCGGCTCCGAGCAAAAGGCCGCTCCCAGGGTCACCTGAGAGCAGAGCTCAGCGTCGGCGAGACCCCCATCCGACGACTGACTCCAGTGGCAGCCGCCGGCAATCGGCTCCCTCCAGTGGCGTACTGTCCTGTGCGGCACGCACAAGCAAGACCTTGGTTGTTTTGGATACACTGTGGTCTTTTCATATTTTGTCAAGACAATATAAAACTTTTTACCATACCTATATGTCGTTAAATTTCTAGCTTACAGCTACGATTGTCAGCTATGCTATGTATTAGCTATTATTATATTAAATTTCTCACTAGTTAAGTAGATTTACCTAAATATGCTGAATTGATGAATTGGGACATTTTTCTTTGATTCAGCGTGCCTCTTTTGTTCCTTTATTATAGCACTATAACTCTTAAGGAAAACTTTTGTGTTAGGATTATCCACAGAAACAATCAGCAACTCTTTGAACCAAGTTTTTAATCTTTTCCGCAAAGGGGTCTTCAAAATGGAAATTGATCCTAATTCTACGGCATAAACATAAAAAGCATCATTTGAAATTGGATTTAGAACAAAGATCAAACCAAAAAAAAAAACATTTGTGCTAGTACTCGAAGTAAGAAATTTTTAATTCATATTTATTATTTCCGGAGTTGCTTCGCTCATATATTGCACAGTTTCAAATTATATGATGTGCACGTCAATCCTGCATAATTGTTCGACGTCCTTATTCTCACATTTACTTTGTTTATGCGCAGAATTTACACACCTTGTGTCTTATGTATATTCAAACATTAGCGTTTATTTATTATTTTTCCTATATGTACATCAGCTTTTTAAACCTAGGGCTATTACGCACTCAATAAATGAATCGCACAGCGGCAGAGTGGCCTATCTGCTAAGTGATCAAATGGAGATACAAGGGATTCAAAAAAATGATGAAATTTCATATTTTTATTTATTAAAAAAAATTAATGTATTAACATCATTATAATTATACAGAGTGTAACTGACCTAATCCACAATATTTTATGGGTGGATACCTGCCTAATTTACAAGTCGAAAATGTTCAAGGAATATGTGCCTTATCTCAACCATGTCAGAGATATAATCATTTAAAAAAAACCTAAATTATCGTAAATTAATTGAAGTATTATATTGATCACAAATTATATATTAAATACAACAAATTAAAGGTAATCGAATCTCGAGCGACAAGACTATTTTTTGTTAGATGATTTAGGGCCTGAAGCAAAGATATAGTTTAATAATGAATACATTTCGCTAATATTTATTTTGACGTCTTGAACCTTAACATGATTTTGTAAAAATTTCCAACAATAATATTTTCCATGACGGTGCAGAATTTGCTAATGTTCCTTGAACGTTTTGACTCGTAATTTAGTCAGGTATCCAGCCATCAAATATTCTGGACTAGGTTTGTTACACCTGTATAATGCTTCTAATCTAATGTTTAATCCATGCACATTAAATTAAGCCAGTACAAAGCAATTTATTTTGAGCATATTAGTGTATATAATTTAAAATATAGAAAATGCTTTGCCGCTGTGCGACTCAAATGATAGTGTAAACATGTTTATAGGCTTTTATGTGCCTCGACATGTGAAAAAAGGGGTAATTTACTTTAAGGCAGTGTTCTAGAATGTAACCCGCCATATATGCAAGGTATGCCCATATTATACATAACTGTTTTTATTTTTAACACAACTGTACTCTCAAGACTTTACATTTTAATCAATAGGTGTTCATTTTTATGTATTTACATAGGTTCCATAATGAAACCTAAAGAGAATATGTACCTAAAATTTCTAAGATTATATTCTTAATACCATCTGCTTTTTCCATGTAAGTACTTTGGAGTTTTTCTGTTTCTTCCGTAAGTCTCGCATCAACTATACTATGTCATAATTCTCTGTCAGGACAACTGGAGCCCGGTGGTTTGCTTAAGAACCTAATCTTATAATCTCACGGGTTCCTTAAATGTGTTCAACCAGCCGAACTGTAGACTTTGATAGTTATGCAAAATTAGATGTACATTTCCAGTAGGCAACTCAAATCCTTTTTTAAAAACCCTTTAATTGCGATATTTAGTTTTAAGCCCTTGTGAATAAATAAATGTACAGAGTTGAGCACAGCGTGAAATGTCATTCTTTGTTTATTGTATTTAGTACACAGAGCAGAATGATAAACTGATTTTTACTGCCAAAACTCCAAGATGCTAGAGCAAAATTTCAAGCATAGTAAATAATACTATGCTAGGAGCATGCTCAGAAATAACAATATTTATGTAGTGAGTGTCAAACTGAATATTCATCATAAGTACTTACATATTTCTAATTAGATTTAAAAAATATATATTTTATCATTATAAACTTACTTTTTTCTGTTGAGCGAGAAGGTTGTTCTCTATCACTCATTTTTAGTTAATTAATGAAGTTTTCTTTAGTGGCACAATCTCATGTAAGATTTTTACTCTTGATTTGAAACTGTCACAATTGTTTTCAAATAAATTGTTTTTTAAATTTAGAGTTTAAATTTATTATTTTCTGTTATGGACCTATCTGCATACAGTGTCTTTTCATATCTAAAACTATGTTTTATAATTGAAAAAATATAGAATATATATTTTATTAAATAAAATAACAATAACTCTGTATGAAACCATGAAATTTATTTTACGCCGACCGGTTTCGCTTACCTCAAGCTCAAGCTCAGATGTAAAAAAGAATTTGTGGTTTCATACAAAGTTATTGTTATTTTATTTAATATAATATGTCAAACCACAAAGTGATTGCTTTCTACAAAAATAGGATACATATTTAAAAAGCTCTAGTTTTTAAGATAATATTTCAAAAAGGTTAAAATAAATACGTATATATAAAATGAGCTAAATATTAAAGATAGGTTTAAATTAAATTCATTTTTTAAAAGTTCTTTTTCCTTTTATCAAACTCACTACATCATGTAGCAATTAATTACTATACTAATATAATAATTATTAATTATTATGCTTCATAAAGTGAATGAATTCATTACTATTTTATTTTATTTTTATTTATTTATTAGATGACTTACATATTTTTGTTCTAACAGGGGTGACATAATGACATAACATAATAAATATAAAACACAATTAATACTCATAGTTTATTGTGTGGGATGGAGTAATGAAGTTAATGAAAGATGTAGATAATGGAGTTAATGAAAGATGTCTAGTTTTAAAATTTGTGCACGGCATGCGATCGATCGACACAATGAACATTGAGTTAGTGAGCAATGCAATATAAATTAAGGAAGCGGATGGGGTAATGTTATCAACATAGTTTAACGGCCGCTAACTTGGCCCTAGAGGTAGACGGCATAACACAAATTTTATCTTTAAGTGTCTCTCTCTGCTGACAATCATAGGATGCAAAGATTTAATGATTCTCGTACAGAAGTCGTATGTTAATGGCCTCAAGTGTGAGCAGTTGTTAAACAAAATGGTCATCAAATGAGTCTAGTAGTTACGGTAAATGAATTACACTGAAATTTCATGGTTGACACATCCTTTAAAAAAAGTTCTAATGCATTCGCAACTCTCACACAACATTTATCAGGCTACACATTAATCATACTCTAAACAGCCTATTGACCCACCCCGAGACTAAGGATGGGAACTAATACAGTTAAGGATTAAACTGAACTTGACTTTTCCACAAAGGCTGTGCTACACTGACCCCGCATCACTCGGAGTAAGTTTCTTCTTGTTAATTGTCATTCTATAATTCCGCTACACCACTCCTTCGCTTCCAATATTCTACTTATAAATCGTACGCAACAAATATTGTTGCAAACATTGAAATACGACTGCAATGAATGAAATATAAGCTGTTTTAAAAATGTCATCACTATGATAGAATATATTTACTCAGCATGTCCCCCCCCCACCAATATATATTGTTTTAATACTAATAGCTTAGAATATTTTTAAACTCATTGATTGGTTTTTATTTTCATTTTATTTATTTTACAAAATTTATGAATATTTTTTCAAATCAGAAAATATATTCTACACAAGAGTGGTACGATACATATATCTGAGACACGTAATACATTTTTTTTTGTTACCCTTATCAACAAAAATGTTTTAGTCTTGTTGGCAACAGACTTGAGAACTCTGAATGTTGTCAGTTGGTTATCAGATAAACAGTGACCAGATTGTGTGATTGGTGAACAATTGTAATGATATTTTATATTTTTATTTATTATCTTTGTTTTATTAATCACTAAATTGAGTTTAAATACATCTACCGGTTTAAAAAATTTTTGGACCTAACATTGATTAAAAATAATAATAAAATTGAATTCAAAATTTTTAAATAACCAACTTTTACAGATACTATCATACACAATGAATTTAATCATCCATTCTCACACAAACATTCAGGGTTCTACTCCATGATACATCGTTTAGTCAATATTCCTATGTCAACATCCAATTTCAATATTGAATTGAATATAATTAAAAAAATAGCAGTTAATAACGGGTATAATACAGGTTTGATAGACACTATTTTAAAAAATAAATTAAAAGAATATAATAATCAATTTTTATATAAATCACAGATAAAACATAATGATAATAATGATTATTGGCGTAGGATTTTATACATAAATAACTTTTCGAATCAAATATCTAAACACCTACCACGAAACATTAGACCGGCATTTTATACAAATAATAGTATAGGAAATTTACTCATAAATTCTAAAGATAAAGATGATAAATTTAACAATTCTGGTGTCTATAAACTTAGTTGCAAGGATTGTGCTGCATTTTATATTGGTAAAACAGGTAGAAATTTTAATATGTATAAGAGTAAGGGAGCATTTGAGATATATGAACAATAGTGGGTTTTCAGAATTTTCTAATCATTTGATAGAAAATGGTCATGGTTTTGATAAAAAATTGGGATTGTCAATTTTACATATAAACGGTGATGGTCACAAACTAATCAAAAAATTATAAACAACCAACTAAATTTAACTACGAGTCCAATTCTAAAATTTTTTCCTAAAAATTATTCGAGTAAATTTGTATTTAGTAATGATTTGAGTTAGGTACTAAAAAAAATTTTTTTTTTTTTTTTAAAATAGATTCTGTCAAAGAAACAATATATGTTTTAGTTAGTTATGACATCCTGAAGAAGAAAATGGTATTTTTCGAAACTGGTAGATGTATTTAAACTCAATTTAGTGGTTAATAAAATAAAGATAATAAATAAAAATATGAATTTTAACCACAAAGATAATATTGCTAATTTTAAAAGTATAATTGTATCACTAATAGAAGGGCCACATACATACATATAGAAAAATAAAAATATGAATTACTTAAATGGAAAATTTATTAAATTTGCCTTTACAAGGTTAAGATAACTCATTAAAATTGTACTTGTATAAGATTTTAATAATAATTCAAACAAATAAAAATAAACTTTTAACTTATTAACAATATTTATATACAGAATATTTACAGTAACAAATATTATAGAGCAGAGATGGCGAACCCATAATGTGCGGGCAAAGTTTGAATTATGTTTGCAATACATGTTTAAGTTGAATAGAATTTCCTTAAACACAATTTAAATATGAATAAGATCTCTCAGAGCGTCGCTCGCGGGCCTCTAGTCATCTGCTACTGAGAGAATATGATGTTGGAATGTGTATATTATTTAGTTATTTAAGTGAGCAAAGAATGAATATTGAAGTGAATTTTGGCTAGTGATGGGGTGCACTTTCCCATTGTGTCAGTGTCTTGTTGTGACTTGCATTGTTAGTATCGGAACAGACTATGCAACATAATTTAAATAATTATTATGGATACATCCATAACAAAATGTCAAAAAAATTAGCACGAGGAAGTAATGAAATTGAAAAATTAATAAAATATATTTGTAACGACAATTTTGTGGTGCAGATCTTCAATGCAATACATTTTATATTAATTTTCATTTTATTGATCTGACACGCAAAGATTGTTTTAAGAATTGGGCATACACTTTGACCCACTTGTAGAAAAAGGTTCGCCATCACTGTTTTATAGAGTAATAAACATATTATTAAATAATAGATAAATAAATCATTGTCCAATTATCTTTTTGATCGTGTCCGGCAACGAGGCTGTTAATTTTTGCAAGGAATGTGAACAGACGTAGCAGATGGTACGACGGTGAACTTTTTTATATTCCTTGACTGTGGATGTTATTTTTAGTAACTCTCCTGGGCACTGAGCCTTTATGCTGGACCTATTAAAAATAAATTCATCATTAGAAAACTTAATTTCATACGGCTAACAATCCAAAAATAATTGCTATAGCTGCTGTGTTTAATATATCTACAGTATACTTTGGACTACCCAAAGAAAAGTGTGAACCACTTCATGCACTTGAATGAGCATAAGTGCATGCCGATTTCTGCTAACCCGAGTGATACCAGCGAGTTTCAATTTGCATACTCGCCAAGCACCTGTTTATTAATTACACGGCACTCAACAGTAGGTGTGTCTTCTACTAAAAAATATATTAAATAAAGACTTCTATGTATTTAATATAGTTTTTGTAATTTTTCTTTCTTGTACAAATTCTATGATATTTACGTAAATTTGTGACTTTTTTCAACCATTTTAATAACTTGAGTCTTATTTTTTAAGCTGAATTTATGTTTTTTTTTATGCTAAAATATATTTTTTTTATATTAAAAACATGATTATAATCATATATAATACATTTATACACATACCTATATTTAAATAAAATATTTGTTTTAGTAATTTATTTTTTTAAAACCCCGACATGATGTGATTAAAATAATATGCAAAGGTAACTTGATATTATGGTACCTGACAATAATAATATGTTAAGTTGTATGAATGTGGTAAGGCTTAATTAAGGTTAATTTAAATTAGGTGTCAAAAGAAGAAAGTGAGAAAGAAAGAAATAATTAAAATTAAGTTATAATAATAAAAAATATTTCAAATTGCAAAATGTATTACATAATATGTTTCAGTATGTATTGTTAATCAGTATGAATTTTATTTCCTAATGCAGGATTTACTGCAGAATATGAAATTCAGAAAATGTCATAAATTTTGTAAAACATAAAAAATTTGGTGTTTACCCCATTTTTGGACTTTTCAAAAGTATTGCCATTATTTTGTCTTTCATATCCTGTATTTTCATAGGAGAAATGTGGATTATCTTCTATTCCAATTAAATCAGAATCTCCTGAATTATTACTGAAAAAATATACATATTATAATACATACAAAATATCCGCCATTGCCTATGCATAATAGTAGAAGCTATATAATTTTCTAGGGACTGGGCTAAAATATAAAATACACAAGATAATGGAACGAATGGACATTTGGTAAAATATTTAGATACATTATAAATATATAATTTTGTGATTTGAATAAATACAGTTATAATGCTTTAATGACTGTGGGCAAGCAAATTTATTTGACAAATGCATTCTATGTGTAGAACTTCATTATTTAAAAATTTTATATAACCTAATCAATTAAAAAATTGTTTACAAAATCAAAACAAAGTATGTATGCAGATATCAAACTGTCAAAAGAATAAATATTATTTTTGGTGAAAGATATGCAGATTTTTTTCAAGTGAGCAAAAAAAATCAAGAAAATATATATTTTTTTTGTTTCCACTGTTCAGCGATCTTAAATGCAGTCAGTATAGACGTAATATACATGGTAGCTTATTACTTATTTGGGGGTTAGGACGGTGGTTAAATGAAATTAATGTTATTGGCGTGTGAGGTATATTATGACAATGACAATGAAAACAGATAAAATGAATAAATGAATGAATGAAGATGTAGAAGGTGCACGTGTCTTATGAAATGAAATTAAGCGAGTTGGCAGTCTTGCTCGGAGAGCGCGAGCCGGCAAGACCGCCGTTGTGAGCTTTGCTGGAGAGACTGCCTGGCGGTGAATGCTTGAGCCTGACTTGTAGCAGCAGCCGGCAGCGCTGTCGCTAGCGCCGATGCCGACTGAGATGGCGGTAGATTTGAATTCCGATCGCTACACATATAATGGCCAGCTCCAACTATTATTCTTATTTGAAATCTTTTGAACAGTGATTTATCTTCCACGGACCTTATCTTGCCTTAGTGATTTATCTTCCACGGGCACTTTGCTAATTTCGATATAGTATGTGAAAATAGTAAAGTGTTACCATACATACTACATATTGTGAAATAAATTTTAGCCCTTTATGAAATAGCAATGTTTGAATATGTCCACACAATTACTGGATTTTCACCTACAAAGGCACTGTTATAATAACAAATAATAAATACCTCATAGAGACAAAGCTATTTTTTAAAATTATATTTAATGGAAATATATGAAAGTATGTGTAATTACAGGGCTTACGACCTGTCTTCGGCTGGCTTAAGTGATCACTTTATATAAATATAACGTTTACCATTCTCACCCATTAATCAATCTCCATATCTATCAAATATTTGGAAGTTGTATATATGTTAATATGTGGAAACACTTTGAGTACCACTACACTATCGCCATATGAAATATGTGCTTGGTGACTTTTTACTTATGGAAACAATGAAACAAAGAATTTGCAGTAGAATAAAATGCACCACCGTATTGGAAATGTTGAATAATTTATTTATATTTTCGAATGTGTTGGGCATGAGACATACGGCAGCAAAATTTGTTCTAAAATTGTTGAATTTTTACCAAAAATTAGTGTCAAGTGGACATTGCTCAGGAGTTGCTGAATGAAGTCAACGATAATCCAGAACTGCTAAAATGGCTCATAACTGGTGACGAAACTTGGGTGTACGGATATGACATCGAAATTAAAGCTTTCTGAAGAGTCAAAATGGAAAAAGGCTCATCAAATTCGATTTAATGTGAAGGTTCTTTTCACTCTTTTCTTTGATTTCAACGGCATAGTATATCATGAATTCTTGTCACCAGGTCATATGGTCAATAAGAAGTACTACCTGGCAACTATACGCTGTTTGCATGAAGCAATCCAATGAAAACGCCTGTATTTGTGATGAAACAACTCAACAATTATACCACGATAATGCACCTGATCACACTTATGATACGTCAGCCTCCATGTTCTCCAGACATGGCCCTCTGTGACTTCTTCCTATTCCCGAAAATGAAAAAATCATGAAAGGACGATGTTTTGCTAACATTGAGGAGATAAAGATAGAATCGCCGATGGAGCTAAAGGCCACACAGAAAAGCGTGTTCTAGAAGTGCTTCAAAGAATGGAAAAAGCAGTGGTAAAAGAGTATTATTTCTGATATGGACAAAATTAATATTGATGAATAAATAAAGATTTTTTGAGAAAAACAAAAATTTTGCATATTTTTTGATCAAATTTCGTATTACATATTCTACTAGAATACAAATCTCTAATATGGAATCATATATTTAAAAATAAAAACCTTATTGTATCAAAGTCTGGTGCCTTTATTTCCTCATTCCAAACCGGATTAGATCCTTCTATGGCATGTTTGTTAGTACCCGGTACTGCAGCAGCAACTCTGTTCAGACCAGAATCTTGGGATCCAAACTTGGTCGTGGACAAAGCATCCAAACGGCGTTTAAGACTGAAAATAATACATTTTTATTAAGAATATAACTACATCTATTAGTCCAACTTTCTCTGAATATCTGTAGCATAATCCACGATATCATGAAAAATTAATATGAATCTAATTTCGTCACTGATTATGATAGTGTCATCAAATTTTCAAATCAAGTATACTACTCATTAATAAACAATGTTCATATGACTACATCATTTTGAGACAATTTCTATGACAGATTTTAAAATGAAATTGGCATTTACTAATTTGTAAAATATTACATTTCTATTTGTCGTATATTATTCTGTTTATTAATTATTACGCCAAATTCAACATAGATACCTTTTGGTTCTTAAACAGAAAGCAACCAACAGCACAATACACAAAGTACCAAGAACTGAAGAGACGACAATCAATACAATTTGAAGCATTTGCTCTAGTGATTCTGTAGGAGAATTAGATGTATTTGTTGAGAAATCTTCTAGGTACAGTGCTCTAGTGCGTAGCTGGTCACGAAGGTTCCTCATAAGAGTGACATCACTTTTCTGTCTGCAAGAAATAAACAATTTAAATTATTTAACCTTTCATAAATTTTAATGTAATCACATTCTATTAGTGAAGTTACATTTTTTAAGAACATGATGTGATCTAGACACCGTGATAAATGCACGTGTCAGAGCAGTAATTAACTAGGTGAGATGTCATCAATGCATAGTGCCGAATACAGCCGGCGTCAGCAGAAAGGTGGCATGCGCCAAGCTCTTAAAGCCCTCTCGCTCCCGAGCTAATAGATTCCGCCACCAAACTCAATGACATTGTTACTCTATGTTACCTACTGCATAAATTCTACCCTTGTAGTGGAAGGAAGAGTTTTTGACTCGAGACAATTTTTGAGATACAGATTTTGCTCCCATGAGATGCTTTGGAGACAACTCCCGACTTTCATATTCACCGTGTCTCAGAGATTCGGCATCTCGTGCCTTACTTCACGCTCAACGTCAAATATTATTGTCGTCATTTTCTTTCTTTTTAACAATCTTAATCTGATCTCTGAGTTTATCTCATCACATGAGATGTATCTCAACTAAATCTCTGAGATTGTCTCCTTCCATGAACACAGGCCTTAAGTGATCATTGTAAACTAAATTCATGTGAGTAATGTGTTTTAATTGTTCTGCTACTGTTATAAATAGTAGAGTTTGGAGGTGGCTTATTATTCTGCTGTCATGACCCTTTTGATCTTACACATATATCGCACCTTCATAATTGTTACGCGCCATATACTCAAACTACTGCCATATACTGTAACTGCTACAAGAGATTGCCAGGATTGCCACCAGAAGGAAGGACACGCAACTAACTTTGGAGATATAGCACTATTATTACCGCCTTTGCCGTGTGTGTCGTGCATAGTCTGATCGTTCCTTAGAAATAAAGTTGAAAATAAACCTGTAACGTTCTTATTAATCATACCCATCCTAATATAATATTAAAACCAATTTAATTAAAACACAAAAAATCTATTGAAATAATATATTCATCACCGTGATTCAAATCTAGAACTTTCTATTACTGGTAGGTAGTTATAACCAATTAAGCTATAGTGATGATTGGGCCATAATTTAAACCACCAAGGTATCTTTGATGAACACTATACATATATGTACAATAATAATCTCTCCATAACCTTAATATGCATTCAAAATAATAGACAATTAAAAAAAAAACAATCTAGTTCAACAACTCACTTTGCAATGTGTTCAGACGCTACTGCCGTGTTATTGTCTATAAAATGAGTCCTCACTTCAGTTTGGTTTTCTTGAGCGACTCCATCGACACTCGCAATTAGCACATAATCGATGTTGCATTGGTATCCAAACACGCTCGTAAACGTTTCAGTAATCTATTAAAACACATAAATCAGTGAATATCATTTATATTCCAATATAATATAATATTATATTATTTCACATTCTTGACTACTGAAATGCAATTTTGCTTCAATGATTATTAAACAACCTCAGTTCATTCAACCGGCGCAATATCAATGATAGTATTGTCGTTGTGTGTCGAGTTGTTATTGAATATATTAACAGATCGGAAGTTTGATGCCGCACTGAAATGTTACCAAAGTTTATACATTTATAATTTTTTTTAAATAATTTGAATTTTTGAAATCGTAATTAACTCAAAATAGTTGATGCTTAGTTTCATAAAGATTATAAAATTATTAGTCAGTAGAGTCAATACGTGTATATGTATGTTTAACATTATTTAATATTTTTTTATGTGAATTTCACATTAAAAGAAAAGACAGATGTCGGTTAGGTCAAATTGTCATAAACAGTAAGCAATCCAATGTTTAAAATGGTAAGGGTGGTGTGCAGCAAGTGGCATCCTTGTTTATTGTCGACCTAGTCAATAGAAAGTTGTAAACATAAAGTCACAAAAAATAAGCGATTTGGGGACGATGCAGCGGCTGTTATATTTAAGCATTTTTTTTCACATTAAAAGATGATAAATGTATAAAATCACATAGCATTTTGATTATTTTACACGTTAATCATTCTTTCATGTTAAACAATTTCCACTGAACAAGAGTGTGTTTAAGTAGAGGTGAAGATTTGCACTGCAAAAATGTAAGTAATAATTGTGGACAGACACCAGGAGCAGTGCCATCACACCATCAGAATCCAAGGGGCGTTGCTAAAGTAAGTCAATAAATACCTCGGAGTGGAATTCTTTAACGACGAGAGATGAGAATGTTAAATAAACAGATGAATCGATATTGCAAGTTGTCTATTACGTTCCTTTAATGTGATTAAAAAAATCCGAATTAAGTGTCAAGACCAAACTGACTATTTCTTATTAAGTATTAATATAAAATATTTTTTTAAAACTAAAAAGTCTTTTTTCTGGATTACCCTCATACATACATGACAACATACATCAAAAATCTTCAATAAACCATCCATAATGTTGGATTTGTTTCCACAATTCTACATCTGATATAACATCTAATGTAACAACAAATTTACCTTCAAATTTAATGCATGCACGTAAAAGATTTTCACAGGACGTCAGCTATTAAACATTTTCTAATGAGTATTGTCAAGTAATCGTCCATCTTTGCTATAAATCATAATATGTACTTACAAATTTTTGTTGTTGTCTAATAAATTCTGCCAAATTCTCAAAAAGGAATGATATTCTGTTGTTTTCAGCTATCATGAAAATTTTTACATCTGCTATATCAACTTTACCATCTGCAAATATATATTAAATATATGACATTGTTTAATCAGTATTCACATCCCTAAACGTTAAGGCAAGTAAGGGCAACACTCAAAGGCCGGAATATTTAAGATAAAAGTAAATACAAGATAACTAACAAACAGGTTCATTGTGAACTCACAGATGTGATGTAATAAAGTGTATTATCAAGAAATATTTCAGCTGTTCATTGGAAGAATCCAAGATATAATGATATATATACAGTAAAAACTCTTTAATACAAATAACTTCATCTTGGAAGGAAAATATGTAGTTGATTTGTCCTAAGTTGATGTAATACTATAAGTGATACTTTAATAAAAAGTCTCAGTTCAGTATTAAGTTACAATATATTACACTATATAGTAAAAATACCTTCTTGTATATGTATTAAACTACATTCATTTCAAGACAACTATTTATGTATATATTATTGTAACATTTTTTAATAATTATAAACCAAGAATGCCTATGTTCCTTTGATATATGAGACTGCTCCTGCAACACCACTGTATACCGGTTTTTAGAAATGTTGATTGATAGAAAGAGCGTTGGCCATCTTGAATAATGTACAGTGCTGTTGCAGGGGATATCACGTAGAAATTGTGTGTAATAATATTTTTATTTATTTTATATGGTCATTTAATATACCATTCGACGCCCAAGAAGATATACAATATTGTGACATTCATATCTCAGATCAAACCAAAACCAATATACAATGTTATTGCAGGAGTGGTCCCATATGTATTTTGAAAAATTCAGAATATTTTACCCCATAATTGAATTTTCGTACAAAATTCTACAAACATAATTTGAAAAATTTGATAGTTCAAAATATGAAATAATTTTAAGGCTAAATTATGACAATTTAACACATGTAATGAGAAATTTTAAAACGCTGTTGGACCACAAATCAAAACAGTCAAAGACTAGTGATTTTTTTAAAGCTTAGTGATTTTTTATTTGACATTGAAAGATTTTTATTTGTGTACTGTAACTTAGTGAAATTTTGTACAATGATATATCAAAAATTTTATTATAAGAACAAATTAAAAGTTGTCAGAACTTAAGATTGTGAATCAAAGTAATTTGTATTTATTTTATTAACAAGCCATGTATGTACATGTATTTAAATATATTTTAAAAAAGGGTATTTGTTAAAAATATATCAGATTTTCACGGTTCAGAATCTTCTTTATTGAGTTTTTTAAACTATTCTGCCGTGTGTCTCCAACATCATGTCCAGGTATTGACGGGGCATTGCAAGCCAGTACTTAACATAACACCAACACATATCACAACAGAACACACGTCACATCAGCAACATCAATCCTGATCGACCCATGGGATCCGAAACATCGGCGAGAGAGATCAGAGACAATTGGCAAAATAGCCCAGAAACTCAATGCGATTCACCTCTGCATGTTTAGAAAACGTGTTGATATTTTTAAAGCTTTCTAATAAATTTTATTTCTATAATTCAAAATTCAAATTTATTTTTAAAGTTTGGTTCCCTCAATTTCTAATTAAAGCGTATTTACTATTTTACTATATTCTAAATGATATTGCATTCCATAGAGTACCTACATATGTTTTATAAAAATAATAAAAATCATTGCATTTATTATTTAAAATAATTTAAGAATTTAAAAAAATCCACAGAATGAAACACATTGAGATAAGTCTCAGAGATAGATAAATAAATCTTGGTACCATATTCACATATTGAAATTTTAATCTTAAAATCAGCTCTGAAATCACCACTTGTGATTAGTGGGATCGATCCATGTATACGGCGATGACAGTGAACAAAAATCCGCAACTATCTGTTAGGCAGAAGTCATAAAATTATAAACATTTATTTTACTTTAATTGCTGCTGGGGAGATTCAAATTCACCCAGTGAACAAACGGAACATCAACGGTCAATGGATTGACAAATGAAGTGGCGGTACTCGAATCTCTGATAGTTGTCTCCAAAGAATTTCATGAGAGTAAAATCCCTGTCTCAGAGATCATCTTAAGACAAAAATCATAGATGGCATCACCTACCTGTATCAATTGCGGATACCTTGAATTCAAACTTTCCCGACATTGAATCTTGAGGTTTGAAGTTAAGTAATGTTTCACCATTATCGATGTTGATAAAAAAGCCTTCGGCTGCGACAGCTTGGAGTGAGGAATCTGCGATCATGGACCCTTCTACCATCTCGTATGTAATTTTTAAATCCTCAGTATGTGTGGCCTAAATAAAAAAACTAGTTTTAAAATAAAATATAAAATAATTTTTATTTGTAGTTTTAGTGAATGAAATATGAATATAATATATATATATATGTATATAGTATAGCATTATATACACCCAGACTTGTATATAATGCCCTCTTTTTGTGGACAAATTTTGAAGGAAACTTCTACATTAGATTGGAGTGATTATCAAATTCCTTTGAAATATGAATTAGGTGAAAGCATATGACCCTTTTATTTCAAAGGCCCATGTCCACGACAATCTCTGAATGAGACTTTGATCTCTTAGGGTCAGTAAAGTTATGTGCATATTGGATGTGTCATTCTAATCTGATCATATAGGATGATGATTCATAAATTGCTTCGTGCTGGATGCCAAATTCCGAATTTATTTAACTTTATAAAAATCATTTTATATCATTTAAAGTGGAAGCTCAAGTCCTTTACTCGTTCTATGGTGATCGTGATTTTAAAGCCATAAAAGTTTTGTTATCACGCATTTCAAATCATTCTTCTTCTTCTGCCAATCTATGTGCAACGTTTTATACAGGAATAAATATGATTTCAGAGACCAACTCAAGTTTACCAGTCAAGAACATACATTTAGAGTGAACATCAGTTTTCCAATAATATCAGTCAGGGCAATTCCTCCCCCATAAAGAGACTGTTTAAATCTTGGCTTTGGGTTTGCTTCCTTAACCTGCAATTTAAGTATTAGTCAATTAGTGCAATATTTTCATAAGAGCAGGGTCATGCCAAGCCTAAAGAGCGCCCTCGTATAAATATAAGTTTTTCGCTCTTAAGTTATAAGTGTAGTCATCTGTGGGGTCTATTACGAAGGGTCGGGGACGGTGGTAGATCTTCGGGATATAATCAATATTAATAAAAATTATAACAGCTAAGGTGAGTCGGGGTAAGTGCATCTAAGTCTCCTAATTACGTTTGAAATTGGATTCCAGTGCCGCAATTTATTAAGAAATGTTATAAATCAATATTTAAAGAGACCGTCAAGAAATAGTGCAAATCCAAATATTAGTTTGCTTGTAATACCATTTCAAATTATGACAGTTGTTTGATGTCAACTAGCGAGTTATGTAGGTCTTTTCAATCTTTCCTATATTTCGATAATCTTTCGTGCCAGGACGCTGATATTAGATGAGTACCTTTATTTTGAGTTGTAGTTTGTGATGTATATATACATATTAGTTTTGTGATTATTTCCATGCATCTGCTCACTGGTTGGTATGGTACCACATTTATTTTTGTATGGAAACTTTCTCAATTTGTGATATGTAGACAGTTCCAATATGTTTTTAAAATAATTAACTAATTTCAAAAACAATCACTATGATATATCACACTTCCGGTGTCGAAGCAATTTTACTAAAAAAATTTGGAACTCAGCACGTTTTACCCGTCATTAAGGACCAAAATAACTAATTCATATTGTCATTAAGCAGATCAGTAAAGACATTTTCATTATTTTAATAATTGATCAGAAATAATACAATTAGATACTCTTACCCCAAATTTGGGGTAAGTGCATCTACTTGTTCAATTTTCATAAAATGTTTTCAATATCGGCTATCCTAAAAGGTTACATTTCGATTTTAAAGACTTAAATTAGGAAATGGTCAATGATTTTTGTATCAAAGTTCTATCAAAGTCATAGCATCACCTTATGAAGTTTGAGAACAGTTCAAAGTTTATGTTGATGATTTATATGTCGCACTTACCCTGATTCACCTTATCTTCTTAATTTAAGCAAAATTATAAAAAGCTTCACAAAAGGAAGGGGTCTCTGTAGCCCAAAGGATTTTAATATATTTTTTAAATGTCTTAAATTTTAAAACTCCTCCGAGCCTTTAGAGCACTTTGTAATGTTTTTTTTAATAATTTAAATTTTAAAGATTTCACAGCACTAGACGACGTCGTGCATCACATGCCCTTGTACTAGTGGACGGTGTGGCACTGAATTAAACTGTGTTATACTTTATTAATCAATAGAGTTATAACAAGTGTAACCGTGGAAAGGCATAGCAATCATATCTGACAAAAAAGGTGTAATAAAAATCATCTCTGAACGAAATGTACGCCTATTAAGTCAAGAAGACATGCATGCTTGCTCAGCCTTGCTTGCTTGCTTAGTGACCCCACAAAGCAAAAGCTTGGCTTAGTCTGAAAAATTGCACGAGCATTATTGTAATGTGTATTCCGCGGCAGTCCTTGGAAACCACTAACTGTAACTGCTGAGACAATTATAATTGCCAATTTTGATATTTTGAGAAAAAATCGTAAAAATGGAATTTACATTTACTTCTTTAGGTACCCTTATATGAAATTTTTTATTAGTGAAATTATTAATATAATTACAGATTTATAAATTGATGCTATTGCATACAAGACATAAAGATAATAATAGTATATGGGACAATGCACAATTAACATCAGAATTATCTTGTGACCGTTGTCGCCCGAGCGTAACGTATTTACATAACTCGCTGCTCAGACAGCACTACTAATATCAGACTTGTGCAGTCAACTCACTTGGGTTTGGTTTCCTATCTTTATTTTTACTTATTTAACTGAATTCATGAATATTTTTATTTTATCCAAAAAAAACATGTTTTATGCAAGGGTGGTATGATACAAGTGTCTGACACATGTAATAGGTTTTTTAAATCAAAATAATATTGAAGGTAATCACCAAAATTTCAACATTTATTATTGACGCCTCGGATGTCACAGCATTCGGTTGCTCGGGGGAATTTGTAGCTGCGATTCGTAGAGTGTATCTCTGCTGATCTTCTCTGTTCAGCTCTTTGGCAAGAGTCAACTTATTTGTCAGTTTATCCAACCTAAATATACTTGCTTCTAAAGAATTATCTAAAGAAAACAAATAAAACAAGATTACACATCGTGCCTTTGAAACAACAGGGTATCAAGATATTTACATCAAACTAAGATATTGAGCAACAAAGCCATTGAATATTACTTTTTCCATTTCTTCAACGGAGTTTGGTTCATCACCCATAAGACGAAGTTTTTATAAAAGTGTTGCTATATAATTTAGACTAATAAAGAATTACCGGCAAAGTTGTATAATACAACTCATACATTTTATTTATAAGTTGCTCCAAAAATATTACATTTGCTACTAAAATAATATATTTTCTTATTATCTATTAAACTACTAGGAAATTAGATATGCTTGTAATATTCTTTAAAGAGAAAATTATTTACAAAATTTTGATGTAAAAAAGTTAATTTTATAAGGTTACGATATATGTATATAATTAATACATATATTTTTACTTTTTTAACAGATTGTATAAGACAAACCATTTCTTCTATATATTACACCAATGTCTATTTATTGAAATGAAATTGGTATATTGGATTGAGGTGTCAACTGAAACCAAAGAAGCCCATTTTTAATGTCATGACAAGTTGGAATACTGAAATACTGCTGTACTGTCGGGGCATATTTAAATGATGTCTTTGTAAATATATTGCATATTTAATGATATAATATATTATGATACAAATATGACTAACTAACTATACACATTACTTACTATTCATAATTTAAAAGAATGTAATACTAATTTATATCTATGTTTGGAAATAATCAAATTTTTTTTTTTAATATTTTAGTTGTCATAATTTTACTGCATACTTCAACATGTACTCTTTTACCTTTCAAAATATAGTAGTATATTTTGAAACAATCGTCCGAGACACAATCTTTATTTTTGGGATCGATTGCTTGTTCCAATTCATGATGTTCTCCAAGTCCGGCTTCAAATTCTAAAAAAAAAACATTAATCAGTTATTGTGATCATATATTTTTATAAAAATATAATTTGTAATGATTTTTTTTTGAAGATCCAATCTCTGGACTGCTGAAAAAATATCCGATTTTGAAAAATTACTGAAAAAGTGTTTATTTGATCGTAGTTTGTTATTTTTATTGTTACTGTGATTAGTATTTAATTGTAAAATGAGCTGTGTCCGCGGACTGAGATGCAATGAGATATATCTCAGTACTATGTATACGTATTAAGATCTTCATCTGGAAATAAACTTAGAGATCATCTTGAGATGGCAAAAAGGAACAAAAACTCGATGACATTTGATTTGACAATGAGACTACGTCTAAAACCATAAATACCTATAACTATTTATTTAGAATGCATTCAATTGCAAATATTTATTCCTTTTTAATTGCTACTGATGAGATTCAAATTCATTGAACTGTTGAATGGAACACGGTGTGTACACAGAGACTACGAAGGCCGAGAATTGTCTCCAAATAATCTTATGTGAGCAAAATCCGTATCTCAGAGATAATCTCAAATCAAAAATTTATTTCGTGAAATTGAACTATAATAATCAGGAGGAATAGATAACTATTCTAATGTACCAGTGATGACTAATGGACTAATCGAACACAAATCTCACAATCACACTTAAAATAATGGTTTATTATTTATTTTCCACAATTTGGTGTACAAAAATTACTTTTTCAACAAAAGAAATCAAAAATTTATAGTCTGTAAAAATGGTGTTCGATGATCTTGCCTGGTTTCAGCATCACATCAACATGAAAGCACAATAGTTTGACATTTTGTTATAAACATGTAAATTACGAGGATATATTATGAGAACGTAACGTAACGTCAGTAAAATTTGTCCAGAAAACTGCGTTAGAAATTTTTTATATACTCTTGAGGTGTATCTCAACTAAATTTCTGACATGGACCTTAATGATTAATAAAAGATCACATTTTTCATTGTGAAGAATATGAACAGAGTACGCAGCATTCCTTGATACAGTAAAATCCCGTTTATTCAAAGTTGAGGGGACCGAAAAACAAGAAAAAAGTTTGAATAACGATTTACGATAATGAAAATAAATAATCAAAAATTCATGCATCGCGGTAAGAAAGATAAAGATTTAAAAATCAAAGACGCACAAGACATATTTGTTATCTTTTTTTGGCATACTGTAAATGAGTGAGAAAACAAACAATGCGAATTAACTTTATGCATCGTGAATCGGTATAGGAGCGAATACTACCCATTGGATGGACTTTGACATTTGATAGCGCATTTGATGACATTTGGTAGCGCGCACGTACATTTTCCAGATTACAGACATTTGACAAAAAAAATTGAATTATGCGAAAAATGGATCAACAAATTCATCTGATAGGGTCGAAATAAAGCTTCGAATAACGATATTTGATTTATGAGTACAATTTAGCATAAAAACTTTCCAGAATGACCAGATTGTGCTCCAAAACTTTGACTTGCGGCGAATTACGAATAAACGGGATTTAACTGTATTTGTAATTAGTTTTCTTAACTTATTTAAGCATCTTAATACATCTTATACCTTATTTATACTGGTATAGTAATGTTTTTTTTTTCTCCCCCAGCGCACAAATAATAGGTCCTTAATATTGCACAAATTTTGATCTAAAATTCGAGGGAATATCAGTAACTGGGATTTATTTAACTTTATATGGATTACCTGTAAATTTTATAGTCACAGCATGATTATCAAAGTAGGGGTCTCCTTCAGTAGGCACAAATAGAACAGAAAATGTAATATCTGTCTGCCGACTTTCAGGATCTGTTCCATTATCTTTCGCTCTTACAGTTATCTATAAATATAAATTATTCCGAACATTATTCATTTTCACTTGACTTTACATATCCACAAGGCTTCCTGGACTTTTGTCTGCAGATTCACAAATTAAATTAATATATATATATATATTTTTTAAATGTATGTTTTCAATAGACAACCAAAAAATGTAATTAAAACAAAGTAAATGAATCACTCAAGACTCGTGTCCACGATAATCTTTCAATAAGACTTTGATCTGATTAAAGGTATGTGCGTACCGGATACTTCACTCTAATCCACACTCAAAATATATGGGATAGTGATTCATAAACCATTTCACTGTCCTATATATGAATTTGAGTCGCATCTCCCAGAGAAATGTCATCCATGGACATGGGTTATCAGAAAAATACACAAAAAAAAATTATCTACTAAAAAATTATATTGTCACCGCCGGGACTTACCAATTATGTCACAGTAACCATAAGCCATATAGATTGCTATCAAATATCATTTACATATTTGTTACCTTAGAACAACATGACAACATCTAACATTTTGGCGAAAATTGACTTTTTTGTATCAAAATTTGGACAATTCTCTTTAAAACTGTCTTACAAACAATTTTTAAGAAATTGCTTAGCTGGTATGTACAACTTTAAGGTTTTTGAGAAACCGCTTAGTTAGTACAACTAATTTTAATCTTTTTGATTAAGGGTTGGTTAGATGAGACTATCTATCAGATTAGTCTATTATAGTCGGTATCTTCAGGAGCTGTTATAACTAGGTGTATACACTTTCTTTATTTCTGTTTTATCAACAACTTTTATGTTTGAAAATGTATTATAACAAAATTATGAGCAAAGCAAACATATAAAAAATAAATATTATAGCCGATACCTGAAATGATACATGTTCATCATCTATTTCTTTGGCAAGAGTCAATTTTCCTTTGTTATATCCTGAAGATTCCATTTTAAAATATTCTACCGCTTCAACTATAAAAAGTTATAAATTAATTAGTAGATTAATAAATGAGATTATAAGCGCATTAGTGGACTAACTTATAAAAAGTGATACTTAATATATTACTATACTATACTTTAGACATTTCCACGTATATTACTATACTTTTCATATATTATTATACTATACTTTAGACATTTTCACGTTTTAAATTTTAATTATTTCCAAATTAAATTAATTTTTATTAAGAAGAACACATTCTTGTGAAGTTGTAATTATTCAGAACATAGGTCTGTGATATTTTAAATACTAATTGAATGTATATCTTTCTAATTAATACATTTATTTAATATTTAAAGTCATTTTTGATAATTTGTTTTCAAAAATACAATTGATGTAGATTAGCATTATCTTCCTCCATTTTGTAAATATAATATTCTTATTATCTGTTAAACAGTTATTAAATAATATGTAAATCGCATTATTAACATGAAAAATCTTTATCTAAGAAGTTATTATAAAAACAGAGTTTTGTCCACTATCTCGCTCATAGCCTTAAATAATTCATATGTACAGATAAAATAAAATGGAACACTAAAAAATTATTTATTTTTAAATCGCAAGAGTGGAAATATAAAACCTCTCGAAATTACCTAATATTATCATTTAATATAGTATATATAAAAGAATTCAGAAAATAGTTTTGCTAATGTAATACATAGTAATTAATTTCATATTCTAGTTCTAATTCTATATGCTATATGCTACTTCTGTGATCTGTAAAGTAATAGATTTGGCTACTTCTATGTTGTAGACAGGATTTGAGCTATGCTCGCTTGCAATGTTTGGTAACCACAGAAGGGCTATTTGTGAGGCGAGCCAGGGCCAATGAAGAATTGCGACGATTGTATGGTACTGAACAAAAGTTATGTGATAAAGACACAATTAATATTTGTTTAAAGACACGCCTAACCGGCACTTCATTCATTGGAAAATGTTGGGAAAATATCACAATATGGCCCGACATAAAATGTAAAGAATTAATGATTAAAGTAAAATATAAATTAATAATGTCTTATTGTCCATGATAAATAAAAGGAGGTACACTGCGGCCGAGAACTCATTCTCTCGCCACAGTCCGCCTACAGTGAATATCTTTCTGAGTTTTATTTCTTCTCCTGACTTCATCATCATCGTTAGTAATAAGAGAAGCAGAGATCAATGAACCTCCTTTGTTTTGTCTTGTTTGGTTGTACTCCTGTATGCAACATTATGTATGTCGAATTTAATGAATAGTTATTTTTTGGTTAAATAGATTTGGCAAATTGGATGCTGTAGTGGACTATTCAAGTTAAATAAGGCCTTTGAGTTGAGTATGAGACTGGCTCGGCCACTTTCCTTAATATTTGATTGTAATAGCAAGGAATGTAACCTTTTCCTAATATTTCAAAAGAAACAATCCCCGCATCTAAGCCATCAGGATCTTTTGCTTCTATGTCCTTGAATATTGTTTTGTCTGCATTATACAATTGCATTCCCGGCACTACATTTTCCTGTAAATAAAGAAAAACTATAAGTGGAAGGTTTGAAATATATTCTACAGGAAAAATATGCGGCGTCACATAAATCATTAGCATTTTTGTAAGTTTTTATGATGGCAAGTATTTATTATTGGAAAACGCTTTTGAGTGATTTGTGAAAAGGAATTATATTATCCATTATCAGTTAATATAATAAGGTGTTGTGATGTGTCATTCTTGCAAAAAATGCATTTGCGTAGAATGTTACGTTAGTTGTGAAATAAGCGCTGTAATTAAATAAAATATGTATTATACAAATATTATCCCCTGCTGTGAGCAGTCTGGATTTGTTTGTAAAATAAATGTTTTATACCATATTTTATATAAGCTTCACAAATCTGACATTTTATAATAACTTTTTAATAATATTTCTTGCGAAATCAAAAATATGTACATATAAAAAAATATCTTACTTGTTACATATATAGTTTTCCATGCGAGGTAAAATAAATTTCATATGAATCAATTTACCCAGTCAAAATCAAAGGCAAATGTGAACTTCAATACAATGCAATAAATGTTTTAATTTTTGTAAATAATTTGCGTAGGATTTAAAACATTAAAAATAATTATAACGCGTGTCAGACCTCCATTGTATTGCATGTACACAGATAGGACTTAGATCTCTCGTTTCAGAGTATGTATCATTGTGTATTTGACTCTGTAGAAAATACACGAGGCAGTGAATCATAGCTGGCTTCGCACTCAACTCTCTATTGATCTTTAAACACTTTCTAGATAAGTCTCCGAGACAAGTCACATCTATATATACATGTCATTAGAATTATTGATTCGTATTCAATTAATAATAGATTCTCATTTACATATTTAAATATCTATGATTGTGAATAACAAAAATTATTTTGCTGAAATAAAATTTCTATTAGCAGAATCGATTCAGTGGATTGCTGCATAATTTTTATATTCAAGACATTTTTATGTGAATACATATTTATTTTTATTTATAAAGGATAATAGATAGTGACAATACATGGCCACAATATTTTATGAGTTTAAAATGTTAAAATTGTAAGGGAAAATTTACTACAATCGTTTTGAAAAAAATCAAGATTAAGATTTGATTTTTTGACCTCTGTTAGGATGCATGTCTACTCATAAGAGACTTTATGAGAGCGGCCATAAATGAAAGTATACAGTCACCGCTGAGTCATTCATTTAAACTTTGTCTGTTGTATTTTGGATAGAGAAAAGCTTGAAGCAACCTTTATAGAGGCTCTAGAAACTCAATGCTCTTTCACCTTTGAATCAATGTAATGATTTAATAAAATTAATCAATCTACAATATTAATCTCCTAAACTCACCACTTTGATTATTAGATATATTCTATTTAATTTTAAAAATAAATTTTTACCTTTTTCAGTCGGAACATCGGCTCATTTTCAGCAGGATCAGGGAAAACAAAAGTTGGTTTTTCATAATTATACGGTGTAATTTCTAGGTCGTACATCATACTTGAATTAAGGCTTGGTACACCCAAATCATAAGCCTGCAATTTAATTTAAAGTCATTTATAATACACTGGTAATTTTATTTTCTATAAACCCGAATTCTCAGTTTCAGAATAGATTCACAGAAAACTCCAAATCCAAATCAATAAATCGATTTTGCAATTCGTATCCAAGTCCTTCGCATAATCATTAAATCATAAATAATAAAATGAAAAATTTAACACTATCTTATTTGCTATGTATTTACCAAAGAAGTTAATAAAGTAGAGGTGAATTCAGCTCTTGTACGCAGTAAGACATTAAAACCGGCTATGAGAGTTGAGTTAGAGTTTCATAAACAATTTTTCTAATAATAACACGCCAAGTGTCACCAACGAACTGTCGCTGATGGCTAATCATTGTACACTAAGCCGATATTTATTTGTCACTGCTCAGAATTCCATTTTAGTATATTTAATCTCTTTGGTATTTACCCTATTTCTTTGATTAAAAGATGCCGTCAATTGTAAGACGCACCTTCAGTAGCGCAATTTAAAAGATTGAGCCCCAATGCAAGATGTAAGGCCCCCCTGTATATCGTATTGTATTGTAAGAATATTAGTGCTGTTTTATTCATTAAATTATATAAACCAAATTGGTCTCTTGTCACCTTTAATATTCATTGTTTCATGGAAAAAAACAGAAATATGTTTTCAGACTGCACTCGCAATTGAAAAAAGTCCTTGCTTTGTTTTACAGCGATTTTTGCTTAGTGATTACCATTATTTCCTTCTGAATCAGTGTCCTATTTATTTTTTTGACATAATAATGGTGTCTTCACATTACGCTAAGACACTCGCTCAGTGATCTAGTGGCCAGGGGTTATAAGAGACCAACAAGTTAGTCCTATTTTCCTAGTTTGAAAATAGTAATAATATTCCGTTTCGCATCTCTATTGTTTTTTAAAATAGAAATGAAGAATGTGATAATGATCAAACTCGGAGGTTAGATTAGTTAACAAAACGTGTGTCCTGAGTCGCACCTCATTTTAGAGACATTTATACTGGAAAAAAGTATGTCTTTGAATGAAGTATTAAGTAATTTTTAGTTTCTATGTACAGATTAAGTATTTTATCAAAAGGATAAAGACGATCCTTATAAGTGGAAACGACTATAATAAGTTTTATTTAAATAACAACTTATCATGTTCAAAAGATTTGTTAATGAAACAATATTAACTTTTTACACATTTTCATTAATTCCATTTATTTACAAATATATTTGCTTTTAAAATATTCTTGATAATTTTATTAAATATAACGATAAACAGATATACACTAAACTTTACAAACTAAATAAAAAAGGAATCATAATATGTGAAAATCTTACTAGAATTAAAATCGTATATGATCCCCAGTGGCTCTTGAGGTCAACTGCTGTTTCCAAAATCCCAATTTTGTCATCAGGGCTTAGAATGTTGAATAAATCAGATTTTCCTGAGAATGATAAAATTGTGTACCTCACACGAGAGTTGTCCGTGTCGATCTGATCTTTATCTGGTGCGATTATATGTGGTAAGAGTTTTACACCCTGTAATGGATAAATATACATAATTTATTAAAGAGTTTCAAGGCATTCTTATACAAAGATAGAGGCAATTCCGGATAAAATTTGTTTACAAGTCTGTTTTGTACGTATTGCAATGTTATTTCATGCCTTTTATCTACCATAACCCTTGATTATGATAGATAGAAGGCATGAAATATCAGTTATTACTAAACTCACACATATCAGAATAACATTCAATGCTTGAAATATGATATATTATAACTATAGATATCTCACAAAGACGAATCTTGGGCATTACAGGGCTTATGACCTGTCATTGGCTGGCTTAAGTAATCACTTTACACAATGTAACTTTCACCAATTCTACCCATGCTCGACTACCACACCTATCAAATTTTTGGAAGTTGTATATAAATGCAGAAACCTTTCAATTATTTTTTACAAACTACACTGTCGCCATCTATTGTTGAAATTTGATATTCATTCCCATGTAACAGAATAGATGTCGCTGAAGCTGAGCTGAAGCTGCTTGACAAAAGTATGGAGCTATATTCTTTTTATGTGTATATACGAAAATTTATCCAAATTATTAACATGTATACTAGAATATGCCTGAAAAGTTAGTACTTTTCAATTATTCAACTTCTTATTTAGACCAGTATATTTATAATATTTTGAGTATGTACAAAAGATTTAGACATACTCAAAATATGATATTTTAAAGTAAATATATATAATAAAAGTACACACATATATAAAAAACATTAGGTCTATTATTGTATTGCGTGAGGTATATGAAAAACTTTAATTATCTGAATCAAGATCACAGCAAAATGTTTACCTCTAAAGTATTCTCTCTAATTGACCACGATAGACCGCTCGGCAATTCTGGGCTATTGTCATTAACATCCAACAACTGAACTTTTATCTTTGTACTTCCTGAGTTTATTTGACCATCTGAAAAGTATAAGAAAACCTAAATTATAATTAATATGACCAACGGATTCAAGGAGTTGTTGATGTATAAAAGCTGTTTCATTGTTGAAATATTCTAATAAGCTGAATAGGATATCCATGATATTTTAAAATAGAATGTGTTTTATCAGAGGCTCCTACAGAATGTTAAAAATTTGACAATTTTTTTTTTCTATTTTCTAAATCTATTTTTAATTAAATAACACCACAATGGCATGAAAAAAACTGTCTACTTTAAGACAGACGGGAGTCTAGCAAAGTAGCCAGGACTACTGCATCCCACACAATAAACTACAAGTATTATACTGAATAGCAATATAATTGTATCTTATGTTTATCATATTATATTATAATATTTTATATTCACCTCTGATAAAACAAAAACATGTATGTTAATAAAGTCTAATAAATAAATGTTAGAAATAACGTGTTTGAAGTAATGTTAGAACATTTCCAAACATATTATTGAAATATCACTGGTGGAATGTAATATGTAAGAATCTTGTAATATCTTTGAAATACCAACGATGAAGAAATATGTAGGAAAAATCATATTCTATACAGAGGTGGTATGATGTGTGTCTATATGCATGTGATGCAACTCAGCTGCGTCTAGAGGATGCAGGAAGCGCGGATTCCAAAAAAAAATGTTAATGGATACCCAGTGCTAGGAGAAGAGTGGGAAGACCTCCACTACGGAGAATGTGGAGGTGAAAGATTAAAAAGGCCAAAACTCGATAAGGACTATAGGGCCATTAATGAAAAATAAGCTATTTTCACTGCAGATAGGTCTATCAGAGGAGTGCAGAAGGTTAATTTTTATATAATTCTTAATGGTCCTAGTAATCAGCTAGTTGTATGTATGCAGTTGGAGATCAAAGATGAATTAATTCTCACTGCGAATAATGCGCCTAAAGCATGCAGCTTTTCATCGTTTAATGGTTGTTATCGGTTCTTTTGACTTATTAGTCCCTCTTCATTTGTAAATTAAAGATCCTGTATTTTCATTGCATACCTTATATTATAAAATAATATGTCATTTAACAGCTGTAATTGAAGAGTTCGGCCGATTTTACATTTTTTGCAAAATCGGGTTTTTGATTGAATAACATTCTATGTAGCTTCCGCTAAACGTTCCTTAAGTAAGTTCCTACAGAAACAAACAGATGTCGTTGCTGTGCCACTTTACACAGCTGAAATCGTGAATTCCATAGTTGTAATAACGGTCTGTGTCGCAGTTGCGTTCATTGTTTTATTTATTATTACATTCACTGGCTCGTTACAGTTTTGTTTATGAAACTGTTGCATTCTAAACTATGCAATTCATTTTTCCTTGTTTTAATAAACCTATTGTCATTCCGTTACATTAAGTGAAACTGGATGTTTTAGCCATAATGAAGAATAATATTCCCTGAAAACAATGATGTAATAACGGTCTATGTTACGTTCAGGCAAAAAGGGTGTTTCCCTATTTTAATGATGACTTTTATTGTCTCCTCTAAGGTTAAAAAAAACCACATAGACAGTTATTCAGCCGAACCCTATAATTGTTGTTCCTTCAATCAGTCTTCAAAAATTAATAAAATGTACCTACCTCCAACTTGCAGTGGATTATCGGTCAAACTAATAAAAATTTCATATGAATCGGCACCCTCATCTCTGTCAAGTTCCTCTCCATTCTCCAGCTTGACAAAAACTTGTCCTGAGGAAGAATCGATGGAGAAGAACTTGCGTAATTCAGTTTGACCCTCAAAGTTGATAGCATATAAAATAGTTTGATATGGTTCTGAAATTAAAACATTTGATAGTACATACTCCAGATTGCATCAAATTCAATTCCTCAAATTAAATTACATTCAATTCTTACTCTAGCCATAAACTAAAACTAGTTATTCATTGTTAATCATTTATAGGGTTCCAAATGGAGATTGTGTGATAGATATATAAAGTCTGTCTAACTCGGAATATTTTAAAACTACAGTGTTTTTATATTTTTTCTTTGATGAATAAATAGTTTTTCACGGAACTTGAACAATAACTTTGTAACTATTTGCGACCTAAAGGAAATGTTTGCTTTTCTTAGATTCTTAGCAAGAGCCCGCCTGTGGCGACCAAATCAAGGGGGCGGCCGAAAAATATATAAAAATTAAAAAACAAAATTCCAAGTTGCAACGATAATAGTGTGTAATAAAAATAATCCAGGCATAAACAATCCAAGACAGCAAATCCAATAAATAACATTATAGTTATTTCTTAATAAAGTGGTAATTTGTAGTCAACACTAGCTTCCAGAACGTCTTGTGGTAAAAAGCCGCCCTTGGGCAAGTTTCAAAATGCCAGCCTAACAAAATACTGCCAAAATATTTAGGTGATAGCCAATTTAGGGGGATGGTTTTACAAAAAATTTGACAAAAAAAACAATCTTGCCTGAGGCGGGAAAAAGTCTAACACCGGCGCTGGATTCAGGGCACTCAATTCTACCGGAAAATTTGCCTGTTACGAACATGTTTAAACAATATTCCGAGATTCACTACTATTTTTAGGTGGATGTATCTGAGGCACACTGAATATTTTTAAAATTGGTTGAAAAATCTGCCATAGAACAACCTGAGTTTTTATTCATTGGCCGAGTACATTCTGAATCTTCTGATATATATCTACATACACACATCTCTCTACTGTGTTTATCATTAAATTCTACAATTCACCACATCTAGATTGACAAAAATCAGCACTTGAAAAACATTACGAATATCGGAAATACCTTATCGAACCTTAAACCATATAACAAATATAGTCTGGACCCCTGAAATTCAATGACCTTTTTTGAATTCAATATATAATTTGGAATCAATAAAATATTTCAATTAATCGAAATAATCGCATAATTACGATTTTTTTTAATGCTCTAAAATGGTTGACATTAGGCTTGAACATTTTCAACTAGTAATTTATCCATAAAATATTGTGGACTAGGTCTGTTACACCCTGTACCTATATATTATATAAAATATGCTTTGTTATGAATTGATAAATAAATTATACAAATAAAGCTTACATTTGCATACTAAGTAGTATTTTGTATTTTGCCATGAAATAAGTTTTAGGGAATGGACTGCGTTTGCAAATAATTGTTTAAATTATTATTTTATCAGACTTTTATAATATGTAATTGTAAGTAAATTATGAAAAATACTAATTACCATCTCTATCCCAATCAGTTGCTTTTATTTTGGTAATATTTTCTCCAGTTTTTGCATCTTCATAAATTTCAATATATGTCGGGAAATCAGATTCATCCGGAGTAGGATTTTTATTATTGACGTCAATGATGGCGATGTGGATCTAAAATAAATTTCAAAATATTCTCGATTAATAAGTTCACGCTAAATTAGTTGGATTAGTCAATAATTAAATTAATTGCAGACACTTAGTTTGTTATTTGCTGAGGTTTATGGTGCGAATAGAGGACTGATGATAGACACTGAAGCTTATGTTATTGATTACAAAAAACTATGATTTCAATATAAAAGTTATTTATGAGATAAATAACAGTTGGGACCACTGCTGCAACAACACTGTATATAGTTTTTGGGCAGATCTGACTTATGAATACACATGCGTTGTAAATCTTCTTGAGCATCAAACGATATATTAAACAACTATATAAAATAAATAAAAACACTATTACACATGATTTTACCTACGCTACAACAATGTATATCATCCAAGATGGCCGACGCTCAGTCTATTTAATAATATTTATAAAAACGATATAGTGTTGTCTCAAGCCTAAAAAATGTTGTTAGTTACAAAACAATGTGGAAGCAAAATTGTGTTAGTTGTGACATAATAGACTGTAATATGATGATATATGTCAAATATGTGGAAAGATAATATATGTCCAAGCATGACATAAGGGAATGTAATGAGTAGATTGTTGGTGTAGTGGTTAAGGCGCTGGCCTAGTGATCTAGTGGTCGGGGTTTCGCGGCTTGTTCCAGGACACCAGCAAGTTAGTTCTATTTTCATAGTACAAGCATTTAGCTTAGTTTGAAAATAGTAACAATATTGATGTGACATGTATTCCGTGTACGCATCTCTATTTAAAAAAAAAAGAAAAAAATTTTGAGGTAAACATATGACAAAATGAATAGATATTATGAGATGGTATAATAATATCAAGAAAATTGTAAAAGTAATGTTACATACAGAGCCGGATTTACCGTTAAATAACGCCAAGGCGGTGTAACACATATTAGTGGTCACAAGAAACAATTTTTTAAAACGTAATTAAAAATGTATTTTATTTGTTCCCATAATCCTTAATGTATTAAAAAAAAATGTCAAACTCATTTGCAATCTGTCCAATTGGAGAATCATCTTCTAGAAACGGAATTTGATAAACCATCTATGATAAGGTACAAACATTTGCAGCATCTCTCCCAAACACTGCACACAAGTTTTCATGTACAACCGATGCATTATTGTCTCTTTGTCAGCTGACATCTTAATCGCTCCGAACATCACAAATAAAAATAACTGATTGACAATATTCTTATTTAGCTTTTTTATATTATACATGTAAACAAAATAATAAACCTTCCGTCTACACCATTTTTACCTGTTTATACTTATGTAAACCTGCATATTATATCAAAATACGACAGAACTGTGCCAGAATGTGTACAATGTTACAGAGTCTGCATTGCTGGAGAGAAAAAACACTAAAGTACTATTTCTATCTAAACAAATTGAATCATAAGTCTTATTGTTGTCCATCTTTCAAAGAGATGTACCTCGAATTTGTTGATTTTACAGCAGACAATATATTAAAAAATTGTGTGGAATCACTGTTGAAAATAGATAAAAATAATCTTACCGATTTTTATAGATATTTTTTGATTTAAAGACAGTGTGAGGTGTAGTTGTTCCATAAATATTACTTATTACTATCATTTATAAGAATGACACGTCAAAATAACAGTGGCTACGTCAAAATGTTTTTATGTAATATTACTTCATTGGAATTAAATTCAGATATGCCTGTTTGAATGAGTTATGGACATATTTGAGCAATTAACTCAATTTGAATAAAAAACGAGATATGCATTTTTTAAAGATGGATGACGTTATGTGTAGATTATTCTACCAAATGTAGTAAAAACAAATGGTTTTCTGTTTATTAATGTTCCAATAGTCATTTGTTGTATATTTAGCGAAGATAAACCGACACAAACCACTCGGTCTTTCTATTGGATTATTTAAAAGTAGGCTTATAATAATAATCGCCAATATGGCAGCGAGACCCGGAACATAATCTGCAGCCATGTGGCACGCATGTCACGGGATGGACAAATTACATTATTTTGTAAATCATTTTAAGAATATATGTATCTGATTGGGAATTTGTTTGTGTTAATTGGATGAGTTAAGTTGTACTGTGGTACACCACTTCCATTTTTTTGATAATAAATTATATTTTCAATACTGAAAAATAGAATTGCTTTCTGTTAGTCACTTATGATTTCATCAATGAATTTCAGACTTTATTGACATTAGAGCCTTGCGGGCCCTGTCTAATGCCTAGGTCTTATGGTAAATCCAGACCTGATTACACAGACACATAACACAAATATTGGGCCCTAATGCAAAATGGAAAAAAAGGGTCTCCTATAAAAATGACAATCTAATATTTATTGTATATACAGTATGTAGTATAGTGTTTATTTATTAATTACCTAGATAGTTTTAGATTTTAGTGCTTTCAAAAAAAATTCAAGCGTCAATGTGTTTTTGACATATATGTTCATTTGACTTCATCAGTCTAATTCCTAACCCAACATATTAGCGGGGTACTACTATATACATTAATAATATTTTCATGTGTTTTTGTAAAACATGCGAGAAATATTTTTCAAAATTTTATTTCTCGCTGTAGTGTATTTAAAAAAAAATATTAATCCATATAGAGAAATATCAATGCCATAAGTTTTATAGGTGTGAACCTTATCTAATGTGGGCCCAAATGCATCGCATTGGATGCATTTGCCGCTGCGTATAGATTGAGTCATGAGTGATACAAAAATTATTATATAAAACTTAACTTGACCAAATAGAGAACAGGGAAAGAGAGCAAAGATAAAAGCATGCTTTGCTTATGCAAAAATGTGAATAAAGCAAAGAGTGTTTTCAGGACAAGAATATGGTGTCCAATCGCCTTTGCAATAAATTGCTCAATATTGTTTAATATTTACCTCTCCAATAGTATTAAAGCAGACTTCATCGATATCCTCAATGTCCTTGCAATCTGACGCAGTTAAATTATAAGATAAATTATCTCTATAATCTGGATAGTCGCAGGAAATCCCTTTATTTGCATCCACAGACAGTTGGCCGGTTGTTTTGTCGATAAGTACCAGACTTTTCGGAGTGTTTCCTAATTCTCTAAATAATTGTTAAAAAACATTATCACAATTATCACAATCTAGAATATGCATTCTAAGATTTTTCATTGTATATTTTCACAGCTCAAGATATATAAATAAATTTGTATGTATAAGTAAATATGCATACAAATAAATTCTTGACCCTTAAATAAAATCATTTATTTAAATTGAACATTTTTTGCCGCCGTCTCAGAGCTTGCCCAAGCATTTGGAGCAACCCAACAAAATTTGGGGAAAATTCAGAAAATGGGGCTTTGAGTTCCTCCTCTACTGACATAAAAAGAGGCACTATGACACGGCTATTTCCTTGCAATCAAGGTCCAAAAGGAAGAATCTTTGTACAAAATAGTGACAGGTGATGAAAAATGGGTGCTATATGATGATCCAAAAAGGCAAAATCATGGCTTAACTATGGTGAAGAACATTTACTTCAAAAGCCAATATTCAAGGAAAAAGTCTTGCTGTGCATTTGGTGAAGGGTATATTCTTCATGAGATGTTTGACGTAATTGAGCAAAAAAGACTGACACATGAAAATGCAAAACCACACATGACGATACCCTATGTTCATTGGGAACCAAAGTTCTTCCTTATGCAGCTTTTTCTCCAAATTTAGTCCCTTTTGTTCCGATCCCTACACCACTATTTAGTTGATTCGCACTTCAAAATGCCCGAAGATGTCGACAAAAGCATTGCCGACTCTATTGACTCAAATCTGCCATTCTTTTACCAAGATAGGAATCGTCAGCTGCCCAACTAATGGCAAAAGTGTATAGCTTCTGATGGAGATTATTTCACAGATTTAAAAATGATTAAATAATTTATAAATAAACAATAAATTTGTTGAAAAATGGCTGAGAATTAATTTGTACACCTATTGGCCTGTGTCCATGCTCATTGGGAGATCATTGTGGCCTTAAAATGTAAAAATGAAAATAAATGTCTTGTAACAACTATTTTAAATTACCCCACACAAGAAACTCACTCCACCCCAGAATGGCCAACATTTGAATACTATCTTAGCAAGCATGATTCGGAAATTGAGTTTTAATTTTCTATCTTTCTTTTCTCATGGTTTCTTATACTGGAGGGCAGGGATTAGGATATAAAGCCAAATACAAATCCATAAAGAGATTCTTTAATTATCTTATATATAATATACCAATGCCCTTCTATATGTCAAGCTTAGGAAAATTTGAAAAGATGTGTGGAATCCCGCTCAAAGAGGCTTTCCAAATTGCAAATTGTGTTAGTTGGGTTATAATTTGTTTCAGACCCCCATAAATAATGCATAAACACTACAAATTCAATAAATGTACATAAAATAAATGAAAATTTACTATTTATTTATTATAAACTTGACTATTTTGACAGCTTAAATGGACAACAACATTATCATTGAACAGGTTACTACTAATTTACATCTGTTGACTGCCGCAATGCTAGGATGCCTTGAAAGTATTTAAAAATAACCAAGAATAGCAATGTAACATTACACGGAGCTCAAACAGAAGTTGACTGACCGCTAAAAGGATATCTCCATTAGGCTATTACCGAGAACTACTGAAAGCAGCTGAAAATCCCCGCAAACTCTCTCAATGAGCTTTCGCTATTTCAATAGATTTTGGAGTACTTTTCGTGTCTGTATTCTAGTATTCGTGGTACTGTCCAAATTCTGAGCTTGATTTCATTTGAAAAAATTGGACGAATACCGAGTTATATACTTACTTCAAATAATACTTGACATTGTTGAATAAAGGACCATCTTTGTCCGTTGCCGTAACAGACCCGATGAGTACATCACTATCAGCAAGTTCTCGTACAATACGCCGAGTGCTCAAAGTACCGTCGAGCCACACTGGTTCATTGTCGTTTACATCTTCAATAAATAATGTCAGCATACCTACAAAAATTATAGATTTAGTGATTTGCTTGTGACTAGATACTTACAAACATTCATAATCTGGTCTGATTCTTTAACATAGAAATATATTTATTCAGTAGCTCTCCGGGGAAAATTTATCAAGAAAAATAGCATGTTAGAATTTTTCATAACTCTCTATACTCGTATGCTCTTATTTATACCTTAATTTTATTTTTTAAATCAAATCGATCCTGATATCTTTCACAAGCTAGGCCAATGCCATCTTAGCTACTCTTCTAATAGACTGTGGTGTCAAAATTGTTGTATATGTATATAATGCTAATTATTTTGTACTAGAATTTTATTTATTTATACATTTATAACATCAAATTTTAATACTGATATTTTATTTTAAAAATTAGTTTTTGTTCCCTGCCAGAATTTTTTTGAACCAGAAAACACATTTCATGCAAGAGTGATATGATACAAGTGTTTGAGGCATGCAACTAATTTTTTCTTGTTATAAATACGTGTAAACGTTATATACATTAATATTCTTAATATTTTTCAAACCAAACTTTCCAAATCACATTGTTAACATGTATATGTTTGCTATATCTTGTACACTACACTATCTATAGTTTATCTAGAACTATTATATGTATGATACAAATGGCCTTGATATAAGAATACTATACTTATCAGTACACGGCATTTGCACGCAGGTTTTTTTCAAGATAATAACAGACAGTGGTAAACAATTAATACAAAAATGTTTTATATGAAAAATCATTTCTATAAAATGATTGTTTCTCTTTGAACCTGTTTATACAGTAATTTTATTTGCTAAAATGTATAAAGTTACATCTACATATAAAGCATGTAAAATATATTCCTCGGCACGAGAATAGCAAAATGAAACTGGCATTATAAATGCAATTTTGTACAATAATGTAATATTTCATCAATTCTAAAAACAATGGTCGTAACCGTACACATCGCCGTCCACGGGGCCTGGCGACAGTAATTAATAATTTGTAATAAAATCAAGCATTCAGATACCAGATATGTTTCGTAACATTGGAGTCGTTTGCTTCTGATAAAATAACTTGTGCCTTTCTTTTGAAATCTTTCTCAAGACAGGATAAATAATACTTTAATATGATCTGGAATAATAACTAATAATTCATTAAATACTATATGAGCAGTTCATTTTTGGGGGACATCACTATCTAAAGGAATGAAATGCCCATGACCCGAGATCATCTGCATCTCATAGTGGTCCAGTGCCGGAGGACCACCCCCACCTTTTATTTTCATCTCCCCGAAGGGGAGAAAGGTGTAAGTCCATCTGCCCTGCGTGGGCATTTCATGAGCAAACTCTTGTTGTAAATGTGATGTCTACCCTCCCCTTTTGGGGGTATATGATTTCTATAGCTCCTCTCTAGCTGCCTTCTGAATTTAATGTGATAACGGGTCTCACGTCTAATTGTACGGATATGGCTCTGGTACGATGATACTGGAGCCAACCTATGATGGAATTATGATAATAATGTAATAAAATATGTAATTATGACGAATCGAAACAACAGTAAACAACTCTCAAAACGATTTAGGTGTAAATAAATAAATCAAAATGGGTGTAAATAAATTTTAAAAATATCTAAAGGAATCAAAATGTCAGGTAGAATCTTTTGGAACGATAGGTACATGATTCATAAACGTGTGCTAACAGTTTGAAAAAGCATTGTGTAGGTTATATGCCTTTCAGGTACAAACATAGACTGCCCAGGCATAACTTCCTGAAGCAAAACAACACGCTCGATCCTTCGGACTGAGATGCACTCAGAAGCGGACAGCGTCGAATGAACTCTCGAACTTTGTAAAAATTAAAATAATATTTTAAGTGCAGTATGTAGTAGTTTATTTTAATTATCTTATAAGAATTGTGCTAGAGAATAAGGCGGCACTGCACAGAAAGGGTCGCGTCTAATTAATTTGAAGCGCTCAACTTTCAGTAAATTGTCTAGAGGGTTTTTTTATCAGAATTTTTTACCCTTCAAATTATTATTATATATTAATTCCACATTATGTTTATTACAATCAGGTAGTTAGTAAAAATGTCAAAGCGATCACCACTGATGCACTTGTAATAGTAGATTAAGCGGTCTAGCTACATGTAGAGTATACTCAGAGTATCATATACATATATAAGGAATTGGAAAAAACATTGTGTAGTTACAAATTTTTGAGAAAATATATTAGTGAAAAAGATTACTTGTTGTAGAACTGGCTCCAACTGTTTGTTTTTTATCTGTGAGAACAATTGCAAGATAGAGAAATTCAAACTCTTCAAAGTCTATTGTGATATTTTTTCGGATCTCTTTCACTATCAAATGCCCTCTGGCATCTCCTTTCTTGGCGGGATCGAGGTAGACTGTGTCAATATCCACACACCTAAAAATAAAGCAAGCATTAAAGAGAAGCAGCCACTTTCATACAGAGTATACCCTGAGAATATCTGCAAGCGACAATAGCTTCATGGATGGATATAAATGAAAAAATGTTATAACTCTACTTGAGTTTATTAGCACTACTCGAGTGAAACAGTAACTCTCATCGACAGGTGAAGTATTAAACTAACTACACACAAATATAGGAGACACGGTTCGACACACTCGAGTAATGCTAATAAACTCAATTATAGTTATAACATTGTTTCATTTATATTCATCCATTATGATGAAACTCTACAAAGTTAACGCTGATTCTATCAATATTATCATTTATGCATATGCCGTCAAAACATGCAAGAGTAGAGATAAAGGTTGATCCATGTACATTGATTCAATATTTTCTCAATACAAAACGCACAATGTTTAAATTAGTGTTTAATTTATCTCTGCTCTCAATATGTGTCCGCTTTAATGGCCCATGTCCACGGAATGAGACACAATAAAATTTAGTTAAGATAAAGCTTCAATACCATGTACACCAGATGCGGTCGCTTCATACATACTGTGGATGCTCCGCATCCTTTGTGTTCTAGAGTTAAAAAGCTTTGGACTTTTTGTTTCTAGCCGATAACAGCACTGCTGCAAATAAATTCATCCTATCCTTTCGAGACCAGTCATAACACACTCTACGACACTGCGTGCGCACGGAGTGAGTCGTAATACATATACATTCTCAATGTTCAAACATCTATGAATTGCGTAAATACACAGATAACAGCAATCATGGATTCTATCATTCGTTCCGTATCCACAAAGTATTCAACTTTCGCGCATGCATATACGCATTCGTTAACAGCATCTAATGTACAAAAAATGACTTTAATGCTTATGGGTATAATGCATAGAAAAGCATTCATGTTACGAAATGAGCAGATTTCTTTGAGGAATTTTTGTTTGTATGACGCATTTTTGACAGTTTGGCTTGAATACATGAAGTCTAATTATTGAATAACCTTTGATTATTTATTTGATTTATCATTTAAATAAAAAATTAATATAGAAAATAACATTGTGTGAGTGTTCGTGGGCTAGTCTATAGATTTGTATATTTGATAGTAAGTATAAGCTTATTATCCAGTATCTCTTCTACAAATTGTCACCGACCGCCACTGAAGTATACATGTTTTGATTTTGATCGAGAGATAAACTCAGAGATTCGTAGAAAGAGACAAAAACTTAAACCCGCATGCACAATGTTCGATTTGATGAGACTCGACAAATGTTATCTAGAACCATAAACACAACTATTTATTCTGATACAATATAAAACATATTAAATCACCAACAATTATTTTGTTTCAATTGCTGCTAGAGAGATTCTACTTCAACCAACGGACAGACCGAATAGCAATAGTCAATGAAGTGACATTTGACGTACAATAAACGAGAAGTGAGGTGCGATATGGTGAATTTCTGAGACATGGTGTGTTCACGGGGACTATGAAAGCTGAGAAAATCTCTAAAGATTTTCACGGAGCAAAATTCTTATCTCATACACTGTCTTGACTCGAGAAACTCTTGAAAATCTTCTCCGTGGACACGAGCTGTTAAGGACACACCCTGAAAAATAAGGTTGTACAGAAAAGCAATTGTGATTTTTGTAAGAAAAATATTTATATAATTAACATTGAAGATGAAATAAACAATTTACCCAACAAATTCCTCTCTCTTGACCTCTTTCCCTGGCTTAGAAGCGCTAGATTTCTCCCAATCAATACTGAATATGATTTCTGCATCTGAGTCAATATCAAATCCACGGATTTCATTAGTTATTATCTTACCCGCACCTGTATTTTCTGCCACAGAAGTTGATGATTGGGGCTGTAATAAATACAATATTTATTTTATTTGATACAGTCAATCAACAAGTTTTTCAATCCTTGTTGGGAACCCACATACTGCACAGAACTAATGATATTACAGAAAGGAAAATTATTTGAATACCAAATTTATTGAACAGTAAAACTGAATTTTGTGTCAAACAAATTTCACGTCAAAGGAATTTGTAAATTAACTATTTTTAAATGTATCATGGTAGTACTCAATAATTATTTACTATATTACTATACGGTGGAACCTCTCATAACGAGCATAATTCATGCGTTCTATGCTGAAAGAAATACTCAATTATTTTATTTGTAATGTTTATTCAAAGAAAATGACTTATTATTATTTATGAATTTATGACAATAACTAATTCTTTTTTTATTAGAAAGCTGTCTAGAGACATTTGTTTTAGCCGACACTTCAAAATTTGTTGAATATGTGACACAGCATAATCATTGAATACATTTGTAGCGGCCATAGCCACTGCTCTATTATGGTGGTGCTTTTCAATATACAACGCAACAGTTTCCCATGCTTTCAGCATTTCTCTTATTGCACCAGAAGATTGTTGCTTTGCTACCTCCTCCTCTTTCACTGACAAACTCTTCTCCACAACTTCTTGCTGTGAAACACAATTCAACTCCATAAGCTCTTCGGTGGTCAGCTCTTGGAAGTGCTCTTCCACAAGCTCATCGATGTCATTATTATCCACTTCTAGTCCCATGATATTGGCCAAAGATACAATCTCATCGATTACAGACGCCACAGGTACAGAAATGAGGGTCCTCTTGGTAATCCCTTCCCACACCTTGTCAATCATCTTGAGGCAAGCAACGATGTGGAAGTGATCTCTCCAAAACTTTCTGAGGGTAAGATCGGTCCCTTTAGTCACCTCAAAACAATGCTCAAAGAGTGTTTTAGTGTAGAATTTCTTAAAGTTAGAAATAACTTACTGGTCCATAGGCTGGAGTAACGGAGTGGTGTTGGGAGGCAAAAACTGGATCTTGATGAAATTAAATTCTTTATAGACTTAATAGTCTGGAGGATGGGCAGGTGCGTTGTCCAGAACAAACAAGACATGGAGTGGCACATTCATCTTAAGCAAATATTTTGTCACAGAAGGACCAAACACTTTATTGATCCAATCAGTAAAAATATCACGTGTCACCCAAGCCTTCTTGTTGGATCTCCACATCACATTTAGCCTGCTCTTTTGGACATTACACTTCTTGAATGCTCGAGGAGTTTCTGAATGGTAAACAAGCAGTGGTTTAATTTTCAAATCGCCGCTTGCATTGGTACAAAATAGCAACGTGAAACGGTCTTTCATTGGCTTGTGGCCAGGCAATGCATTCTCCTCTGCTGTTATATAGGTTTTTCCAGTAAAGACCCGTCTCGTCACAATTAAAAACCTGTTGCGGCAGGTAACCTTCAGAATCTACTAGGTTCTTGAAGTCGCTGATGAAGTTCTCTGCTGCCTTTGTGTCGGAGCTTGCTGTTTCACCGTGCCTCACAACGTTGTGGATGCCGGTTCTTCTCTTAAACTTCTCGAACCATCCATGACTTTCCTTAAATTGTACTTCTTTTTCGGCAGTTGATAATCTTGGTGTCTTCTTAACGAGTTTTGCGAAAATAGCTATCGCCTTCTCACAAATGAAGTTTTCGTTAATAGCATTGCCTTGCAATTGCTTTTCATTTATCCATAAGAGAAGCAACCTTTTAACATCGTCGAGAATATGTAACCGTTTCGTTATTCTCTTATGGCTGTCTTCTTGTGGCTTTTTCTTCGGGGACATTTTGCAAGAATTATTAAACTTTGCATAAAAGAAATCATAAATAATGTCTGAACACAAGTTTGGGAAAATGATTGATCACAAGCGACACTAACATGCTAGCGGAACGAGTTCTAAACATAGACTGACGCACTGGTGCGAAATATGCAAAATGTTGCTCATTAAGGGAGCCATTTTTTTTCATTATGAAAATTGCTCATTATGAGAGGTGCTCGTTATGAGAAGTTTCTGTGTTCATGTGGAAAATGTTCATAATGATTGCAATGACATCTTGTAAATTTCTATGAGATTTTTTGAGAAAATTTGTGATTTCTATTGATGCGTCGCACTTTTCCATAAAAATAATCCCAACGCAAATCGAGACCCTAATTTACATTTTTCACAAGATGTGGTTACTTTAATTTAAAATATAAATATAATATGGAGTATCATCTTTGGAAGATTATAAATTTTTCTGTAACAATATCATTATAATCTAACTGAAGGTTGGTGGCTATATCTCTCAAACAAATGAATATTTTTTATTATATTACTATATTTCACACCTTACGAGTTAGTGTGACAGCATGTCCACGGTTCGCGAGATACACTGACAATTTATGATGTTCTTTGTAAACTTACCAGGTAAATTTCCGGCTGTTTGTTGTTGACGTCAATCAATGTTATACTCAACTGAATAAACTTAGTGTGAAACGGCTCTCCTAGAATGTCCTCAGCCTTAACTTGCACGATTATCTCATTTTGTCGATCAAAATCAAATGCTTCATCAACACTGACAGTAATCAAACCTGAAGACGCGTCAATCTTCAAATAGTTATTCACGCTTCCAATCAGAGAATGTCTGAAAATTACATGTATAATAAATATATAACTTTTGCATAAAATTACAATGTTTGATCGGGGCATTACATTCAGGGCCAGCAGTAAAAATGTTGGAGCCTGGTATTCTGATGGTTTTGGAGGCCCCCTAGACATGTTCAAAGCGGCATTGCATTGTGAGTATATGAACCGAAAATCATTTATTCAAAAATATAACCTTTAAAATCTGTAATTTTTTTTAAATGTTCTACCAACCTACTGTAAAAAATAAGCAAAAAAAACACTACATTGTTTTAAAAAAATTAATAATAGTTAATAGGAACAGTGCCAAAACAAAAAGACGAGCTTTTGCCTTCTATATGATGCTTTCTGTTATTTTACATGGTAAGATATATATATATATATATATATATATATAAATATAAACAAAATATCAGTGATCTTAATTATCAAATACCAGTGACACATGTGACCTAAACCTGAAGCGTAATATGTGTAACATAAGTATAATATGTAAATAATTAGATATGCTTACATCACTTTATCACCTATGTCTCTATCAGTGGCGTGTACAATCTTTACTTCGTAGCCACTTCCAACAGTTTCTTTAAAACTTGCAGTATATTCTAGCTCATCAAATATTGGCTCCTCGTCGTTCCAGTTTTCCAGGTTTATTTTCACAATTGCAGTTCCAAAGCGGTCTTTATTAAACTTTTCAACTGCTCTAATCTGGCAAATAGAATAAATTATTAAATCTACTACAGACATTCTGAATTATGAATCTTATATATAATACCATGACCGTAAGGGTTAATAACTTCAACCTTTCAAAGTGTATAAAGGGGTCCGACAAGGATATGTGCTGTCTCCGGAACTCTTCAACATCTATGAAGAATATGTAACGAGGAGACTACTAGATGGATGGAAAGGAGGTTTTTCAATAGGCGACAAAAAGTTTTCCAGCCTTCGATTTGCAGATGATATACACTGATTGCTATCAGTGAAGACGTAGAACTTATCCAAAAGATTGAGGAAAAAAACTCGGTATTGGGTCTTAAAAGAAACAGAAGCAAGATAAAAATACTCAGAGTAGATTGCTTTGATCAAATGCTGAGTACTAATATTAATATTACAAGGACAGAGATGTCACTACATGTCGCAATAATCAAGGTCCAAGATCGCGAAGAATGGAAGCGAACAGTTTATACTGTGGAAGCAGAATAAAGCACTGCAAAGCTCAGTCATAAGCACATTGACTGAGAGAGATAAATAAAACCCTAATAGTCTTCTGTTCGTCACAAATGAAAATTAAATAGAAAATTCACACATTTCTTTGAAGAGAAATGTTGAATCCCTTTGAACAAACTAACTAACTTACCATCACACCTTTTTTTCCATGGGGGTAGGCAGAGAGGATAGAGTGCCACACTCTTCTGTCCTGACACACAGTTCTCACCTTATCCACATTCATACGTCTTCTCATACAAGTTCCCCAATTATTGAGGTGCCCAATTGCTTTTAACAGGACCATCCTCCAGTATCTGGTTTACCTGGTCGTGCCAAGTCTTCTGCGGACATCCTATATTTCTGGTGCCATCAACACTTGCGTCATATATCATCCTTACCATTCTCTCCTCATTCATCCGTTCCACATAACCAAACCACCTTAGTGATCCTTTCTTAATTTTACTCACTACACTAAGATCAGCTTTACATTCTTTACTTATTTCTTCATTCTTTACTCTGTCATAAATGGATCTGCCACACAAACGCCTAAGCGATCTCATTTCCACTACATTCAGTCTACTTTCATTCCTTTGAATGTATATATATGACCTTTTGGTTCTAAAGGTAGATTTTTTCAAAAGAAATATATAAAACTGTCAGATTGTAACATTCCAATGCTGCTATATTGTGATATAAATTAATACATGAATTTAAAATAATAGGGTTATTTTAATTTTATGTAGGTATTTTAATCATTTTATTTTCTTGACATTTCATTTGATATTCGATATTAAAAAGTGTTTACGATGGTTGATGTTTACTTCTGGAGTCACTTGGATTATATGAGCAAGTTTTTCTGTAGAAAAATATTAAAATCAAATACCTACTCTGAAGTAAGATGCACATTTCGTGCTCATTTTACAGGGAATATATTTGATAAAATTGTAGTCATGACATGTAGTTCAATATCAAAAGTGGCCATATATAACAGATAGTTTAAAATTACCTCTAATTCAATATTTTGCCAAGTAGTATTTTCATAGTCCAAATCTGATGCAATCATAATTATAATTTGAAACTCTTGCTTCTGGTAACCTTCACTAGGTATAATAATAAATGCTTGTTCTGCGTCCAATGGCTTTATGCCTACCAGCTCAATTGTGTATTGTGCATTTTCACCCTAAATAAAGATGTCAGTATATTAAAATGAACGATAAAAATTATTTAATAAACATTTCCCAAGAGATGGGTATGAACGTATCTACAAGGTAAACTGATTGTTGGCAATAATGGAAAATACTATACAATAACTCTACAGAAATTTATAGATGATTGTAGTCTTTAAATGATTCCAATGCTGACAATGCTCAATATGACTCGACGAGCCATGGAGATGGTGGGGTGTATTAGGGTCCACATTAGATAAGCGCCCAGAAGGTCTGCACAATATTTTTCCCAATCCTAATATAGACTAATAATTTTTTTTAATTCACCACAGTAAGGGCCAGTTGTGTGATCAGTAGTAACTTTTTACTATAGTAAAAAAAGTTACTAAAGTAAAAAATTTTGCGAAAATGGGTTGTTTAATCGTTAGTAAAAAAATATTTACTTCTCGAAAGTACATCTCGTGGTAAACTCATTTTACTTTCCGATATCCGATAGTAAAAACGAGAATCAATAGTTAAATATGGTGGACTTTTCACAGCTGTTCCAAAGGTCATCTGACACATTGATACTTTGAAAGTTGCAGTATACGACAATATCCCACTATTTTAATGATGAAAGCTTGTCCGATAATGGTCTCGTTATTTAATACATAATATGAAAAAATTTCACTACCAGTAACAGATTTCGTACACCTAGGTGAAAAAATCCATAGTTAATGCATAAAATAAAGCATATTTCATGATTATTTGTCGCGCCTATAGACATCTCCATCTATGCTTTGACAGTAGTAAATTTGATATATCAACAACCCGCAAAGGATTTTAACTACGGCCGTTAGTAAAAAGTTACTACCGATCACACAACCGACCCTAAGATATGAAATTGTAATATTTTATAAATCATTTCTCATGTTTATTACAAAAACAAAACATTATCAATGTAATTATATTATGGGCTAGGAACCAGACCCTCGCCGCACAGAAAAAATCTTTTTGGAATGAAAATAATTTTTTTCAGTTACAAGTGCATATAAGAACTTGTTTCTTCATGAATGTTTGAATGAATATCATAGGAGGCAATATACCATTTTGTTATTACTATTTAAAGGATTACAAATACCACAATGTAATAGTTAAAATTCTTATACAAGAATATTAATAAAATATATACTAAGGGGGCCCATTCATTTTGTATTGGGGTACAATTTTTTTAGTTACTAGTTTTAGTTTAGTTAGATATTCACGTTGGATATTTTGCTACGTGAACAACAAGCAAGTTAGTGGATATGAAGTCAGAGAGGTAGGACAGCGTGTGGCAAAGCTGAAATGGTATTGGGTGGGGCATTAAAGAGAAGAGAGTACAACAGATGGGCTAAAAAGCTAATTGAATGAAAACCTCGAATTGAAAGGCAAAAGGCAGTGGACTCGCAATACCATTAACAGAAAAACTCGGAAGGAGTTAGGCATGAAAATTCATATAAATAGGCCACATCAATTCGAACCCCGGTAATTTTAATAAATAATTTATAATTAATTAATAACTATAATAATTTATATATATATATTTTTAATAACTATTTCAAACATTGTCAATTTCATAATTGATTAACTGTGTTAATTTTAAAACTCTGGTAAATTCTTTTTCAAACTCTTTTTACGTCACACGATTCGAAAATGTTGTATAACAAAGTTGTAAAAAATTAACAATGTTTCCAGTTTTTTCTTTAATTCTACTGTTTTTGTAATTTTTTACGAATTCGCATAATTCGAACTTCTCATTTTCCGTACTTTAAATTTCAAATTAAAGGGGTTTTATATAACTGTAATTACTGGCTTTATATAATTGTAAACCATACCAAGTCTCTGTCGTGAACAAATATTTTCGGACTGAACTCTAATGTAACAAATTTTTCTTCTGGGATCTTCAACACGTATTCTTCATTCAAAAATGTAGGTATATTGTCATTAACGTCAGTGACAATTATTAGCACGTCGCTAGTTGTTGCCCAAGATTCGTTGCCTTCCTTGTAAGCACTAATGGTAAATTGAAATACCTAAAATAGAAATACCAAGTATAAACATATTGTAGTCAAAATGTACATGAAAATATTTTTTATGTGCATTTTCTGTAAACAAAAAAGCAGAACAAATTATTTCAGGTGGCTGAAATTGAGCAGTGGAATAAACATAAAAAAACAATAATTACATTTAACCTTGTTTTACATTCGGATTTGCCAGATTTTCTCATTTTAATCTTGACATTTTCTGTCTTTTTTCAATCCTGTTCACCATCGTCATGGACAGACAAGCAGGAGGAGACATACAACTGGTAAAATTCTCGTAAGCAATATCGTAATTGACAGTCTTCTATTTACAGATGACGTTGTCAAATTACCTGCGGGAGTGACTAGGAGTGCTTTAGTAAAGTGACCACACAGGCGGATTACCATTAGAATGGAAAAAAAACGAAATTATGGCGATCGGCAGAAATGAAGAACAGCAATGCAGTACTAGTCGTGCGTAGTCTCTGGGAGTACTATTTTCAAATGACTCGCGACAAGATAATGACATTTATAAAAGGATAGGCTCGGCTAGCAGCGTTCTACAGTTGCTGTATAGCTCAATACTAAGGAAAGCAGAGCTCATAAGACAAAATTGGCGATTTTCAAGTCAGTTTACGCCCCTCCCTAACCTATGGCCATCGACTTTGGATACTGATGAAAAGAAATCGGTCAAGAATTCAGGCTGCAGAGATGAGATACTTACGAGGAGTAGTGGGAGTGTCATTAAGAGATCAAATTAGAACTGCTCCTAAAATATTACGTGTTATTTACTCTTGTGGCGGACGTGACATAAATAGGGCGTTATACAGTACCTACTTAAGAACGCGTGTTCTTAGGTACGGCACAATGTGGGAATTAACTTGCGAGTACACAGCACTACAGCATGCATGTGTTCTGTTTTAGCCGTTAAATATGTCACATAATATGGTTTGTACATGGTGCACCATGTATTAGTTCGTTTTTAAGTAGGTTCCCTTAGGATTGGAACCATATTATTCAAAATATTCCAACATCGGGACCCAACATATGAGTCAATCGGGTAGAGATCAATCAGAGACATGGATATCCAACATTCTAACATAATCATTATACAGTGCCTACACTAATAATTCACTAATTCTACAACACTCCCACTTCATTTTCTTTTATTCTATATATATATATTTTTTTTTATCTCCATTTTTATTCCTGCCGAATCTTAAATAACAGCACGAAAAAACTGGCTACTTTAACACAGACTTCAGTCTAGCAAAGTAGCCAGGACAACGCTGTATATATCAGAGGTGGAGTCTACTCCACCCCACACAATAAACATATTACCATGTTATATCATAATATTTTCACCTCTGTTATAACAAAAATATGTATGTCAATAAATAAATAAATATACTTATATTTTTAATTTGCTACATATATGTATATACAGGAGCCCTTCCTTTTTAGGATAGGGCCCAATTTTTTAAGTTATGCCATTGATATAACATGTATTTTGCGTAAAATTATTATGTAGGTAAGTATGTTAACTGTTTTAATTCATTTTACCTCTTGCTCCAGAGTATCACGGTCAATTTCTTGAACATCTAGAATACCGGTTTCCGTTCCAATGCTGAAAAATGTATCTGAAACAATATTTTGATGTATCAGTGATGCCCTTCAGTAGACTTCAATAGGCTGATAAGAAACAGACATCAACAGAAAAAACAAAAGTATTTATTATAATTATAATTATGATTTCCCTTACAATTGTCTGGTTTGATAAGTTTGTAAAAAATTCTTCTGTTTATTTGTGTATCTCCATCCACTGCAATCACAGTGAAGGATTGCTTGGTCTTCTCTGCAAAAGTTTGCGATGCGAAGATTGATTTCCAAATCGGGGGCTTATTAGGCATGTCAATCACTTGTACAATAGCTGTAACATTACCCTCATTATTTTCTGAATCCTGAAGCAAAACACAAACACGTTTTTCATTCCAGCCTCTTAATATTTATAATATAACAATAGCTAATTCTCATCAAAAAAGATAGGTGTAGGAGACTTAAATATATGGGCTAAGAAACATAATCCATGGAACATACGCTCATTGTATTCAGTTGTGATCAAATGTTTGTATTAATTTCACATCCACATTATCATCATAATTTTCATTATTGAAGTTCAGTCTGACATTTATTTTATATTATATCTTTCGATTTACACTGTTTTAATATAAAATTAATACAAGATTATGTCAAATTACAAATAATCGATTACCAATCATCGCTACAATCCAACACAAATCTCACACTCAGGTTTAAAATAACTTAATTCACTCTAATATCATAATATGCCTTGATTTTGAGCAAAGCTGAAAGCTCATTTGGACAACTGAGGGATACAGAAACAAAACTTCCACTATCTAATTGATGAAAATAGAGGGTGATGTGTTAGAAAATGATTTTCTGGCAATATTGGGAGTTTCAAAATGTATAACTGCTCTTGAAATCATGTTTGCATGTTTTGAAAGCATTTTATCAAGAGTATGTTAATTTGGCTTTTGGCTCAATTAGTACTCTTTCTTAAGGCGCACAGGCTTTCGAGTCATGCCAAGTGTAGAGGTGTTTGATCTGTATCAGTTGATTTAATCTTATTTATATATAAAATGCAAGGACAATGTTTAATGTGTGCTAATCTTTATCGGCACCATTGTGTTACACTCGTTATGTCGTGGACACGCACAATTAGATAAGGTATACTTACACTAGCGACTATAGTGAAGATGTGTATCTGGCTCAGTTCGAAATCCAGTTCCTGGATGGTTTTTAGTGTTACCGTCATCGATCTTCCAGATGGATCATTTTTCTCTTCTATAAAATCAAACATTTCTTCCTCGCCCGCTCGACCTTGTATGTAAAATTTCATGACATTAATACTTATGGCTCCGTCTGGATCTGTCACTTCGTAGATACATTGGGTCCTTCCAATGAACAATTCCTGAGAAATGAATATTATCAAATATAAATAAAAGTTATGTTGAAATCAAATGTCGCATTGAGCAAACTCGTGCAGCCTTTATCCTCATGAAAAGATGTTCTACGGTCATGATTCTGAACCTTTGATTATAAATGTGAATGGTTAGAAGCTATGTGCTCTTGATATTATTTTATGGAACAAAAGCATGGACGCTTACCAAAGAAATGATAAGGTGACTTGAAGCATCTGAGATGTGGATCATCTACAGAAGAATGCTCATAATAAGCTGGATGGACAGAGTTACAAATGAAGATGTTACAGTTCTAATGAACAATGAAAATCAGAAAATTTTAATTTCTCAGACTTGTGATGAGACATCTGGAAAAGTTTTAGATCTTAGACCTCATAATGTAGGGAAAGATTGCTGAAAGTCGGGGCCCTGGAAGAAGGAGAACACCATGGCTAAAGAACCTAAGGCAACGGTTTGACTAGCCTACTGTAGAGTTTTTCCCGGCCCGAGTGAACATAGCGATGACAGCCAACGTCCGTTGAACAGATAGGGCAGAAGAAGAAGGTGATCAAATAAAAGTACAGATTTGTAAGTAATACTTTATCTGTTTACATAAAAATTTTAAGGGTTATTGCAGCATTTATTATGATAGGTGATTGAAAGACTTTTTTAATTCCTATGTTGGTCAAAGTGTGAATCTCTGATAAAATATTGAATTATAGTATTTTTAATATTTATTGCAAATTTTTGACTGTGGTTATACATTTTAATATAAATTAATTATAATTTATATTTATATTTTAAATCACTTTTATGAGTTGAATTTAGTTCACCAACCGGTTTCAGAAAATACCTTTTCCTTCATCAGGATATCTAATTATTAATAGTCATTATTTTGACCAAAACTTCCATTCTCTTTACATATCTACTGTATAAGTGTCCAGTAAACCAAATTTGTAAAATATAAAAAGGTTGGTAAATTCGATGTCTTAATAGCACATAACCTATGTACAAAAATGCGAAAACAGCGAAGATGTATGAATGTGGATGAGGTGAGAATTGTGTGTCAGGACAGAAGTGTGTGACGCTCTATCGTATCCTGCGGATTTTGAAGATAAAAAATTAACACAATGACACATCATCTAATATATTGTTGTCCTTAACCCTTCAATCTATTTAAAAGATTTAATACCAAAATCTGTTAAAATTTAAAGTTATCTAAAAATCAATCTTCAATCTCGAAAAAAACTCTTCTCTTTTTTTTTCCTGAAAACTTGACAATTTGTAAATAGGTTTTTTGCGTTATCATTATTATAAAGTTATCACCACCCTGAAAGAATTATGACAGCGCTAATAATAATTCATTATATGTTACATTACGCTACATTACACAACATTACGCTCTACTCAGTGGAGGAGTGCAGACGTCCAGTGCACAAACCGTATACTTGTGAAGTGACAATAACATTACACGCGTACGCGCGGACGGGTGACGCATCCACCATGGACATAAACTCATTAATAGTTAACATCAAAAGTGATTTAAATAAAATAACAACAGTAAAAGATTCAAAAATAAAATTAATTACGAACTTAAAAACGTTAGAAGAACTAATCAACATTGAAAAAACACAATTTCAAAAACAAATAATAACTTTACAAGATAAAATTATAAAAAACAATAAATTAAAAAATGAGGAAATAAAAGAAAAAATACGATAAAACATTAAATTGACAAAATTAAAAATTGGAATCACAGGACTAAAAAAAAATTAGAGAAAATAAAATAATACTTGTTCAAAAAAAGAAGATTTAAAAAATTTAACAGAGGAAATAAACAAAACATTAGGAACAGAAATTAAAATGACAAATAAATAAATAAACAATGATGAAAACCAGTTTGGGTTCATGGAAAACAAAAGTACACAAGACGCAATAGGTAGACTATCTATCCATGAATCTCCAGACAAATCTCTTAAATGTATTGGAATTTTCATGGACTTGAGAAAAGCCTTCAACAGTATCTCCCACAACAAACTAATATTAAAATTAAAATAGACGACAAAGCACTAAGCTGGATTCAAAGCTATCTTCACGAAAGACCGTAAAACGTAAAATTTAACGAAACTCTATGCCAACCCCTAATCAGTGAATTTGGTATACCACAAGGAACAGTTTTGGGCCCACTTCTTTTTATAATTTATGACATTTTCAAACTAAAATTGACGGGAAAAATTATATCATACGCCGACGACACTCGACAAGACTGGTACACTACGAACGAACATGCAAATAACGTCATGAACACACTCAAATCCTGGTTTGATAGTAATTTACTTTTTTTAAACTCTGAAAAAACCTATTACATTCCCTTTTCAATCAAGTCTTAAAACACCGTCCCATATAAAAATTACTATCCATAATGACAACTGCAACAAAATTATCTGTAATGTAATGTAATGTAATGTACAAACTTAAGCCCAAAAAAATAAATCAAATATCTCGGTGTAATTATTAATCAAAATTTTAAATGGCACAGTCACATTAGCAAATTAGTGAAAAGATAAGAAAATGTATTTATGTATATATATTCATAAGATTAAGAAACATTTTAAGTCTAAATAATTTTAAAAATGTATATTTTGCTCACTACTCCAGTATGGACTAATTGGGTGGGGAGAAGCATACAATAATATAATAAAATAGTAATATTTTAAAAAAGATCAACTTTTTCAACACAAACACTTTTTGCAAAATTTCCAGTTCCCAAAATAGATAACATTTACAAAAAAATCTCAATTAACTAATTACTTAAAGAAAATAACAATGTAAAATTTGAAACAAGCACATCATTAAGGTTTAAAAATAACTTTAAAATCCCTAAATGTAACACCAAACACTATCAGCAAAACTTTATATACTTAGGGATAAAAAATTTCAATAGCCTCCCTACACAAATTAAAGAAATAAAAGATATAAAAGAGCTTAGAAAGAAATTAAATTAACACTTCAGAAGCACATAATTAGAATTTAAATAATATTATAGAACACTTCAGAAGTACACAAACAGACAATAAATAATTATGGACTACAAATATATAACTCTCTTATAAAATTATGACAGTGTAACAAGAGCTAGTCTCTTTTTTAGAGAGATAAGCGGAAAAAAAACATGTAATTTTAAAAATGTAAAATACTTAATTCACATTATAAAAAAATTGTAAAAATGTCAAATAAATAAAAAATTAAAATGTATTTGTTTATTGTTTTCTTTTCTTTTTAAGATTTAAGATCTAATTTATTTTTAAATACAAATATGTACATTGAATCAACATTATTAACACGAGTTTAACACATGAGATAAGAAAAGCAAGACCAGTGAATTACTAGACAAGGATCGAACCCTGAATCTCTTGATCATTAAACAAACACTTTATCACTGGGCCAAACAAAATAATCTTACCGGTACTTGACATGTTGAACCCTTAATGCTGGGCGGATTGTCATCAATATTCTTAATATTTAAAAATATTTTGACTTCTCTTGTTTGTACTTTTATTGAAATAGTGTATTTTTGTTGACTCTCAATCTCAAAATCTTGTCTCTCCGTTATTACCACATACCAGTTGCTTTCTATCGATTTTATTTTGGCACCCAGGGAAATAGAATCACCTAGGGTAACGGATAAACTTGGTGAAGTAGATCCTAGAAATAAAAACAAACAATTATTCCATTAGTACTTTACATGGATACAATAAAAACTTTATGTTGAATACAGCAAAAATTTGATTTGAATAGCAACATTAAAATGATTTTTTTACTATCAACTACACCATTGCAGCCCATGTGGTACATAGCCTCAATACATCTGTGTCCTAGATAAGAAATCAATACTTTTCCTAGTGCTAAATATTGACTAATGGATTTATAAAATTTTAAAAATCATTTTTCACACGTTTACGAAAACATGGTAAAATTTATCAATACAATAGTATTTCGCTAATATGTTGACGTTCGTAGCAGAATCCTGGACTCTGAGCTCTATTGACTCAGTGAAGTTGCAGGTATTTGAATCTAATGTAAACTTTATCATGCCATAAACCAGAGGAGAGACAATGTATCGACAGACCGTGACTCCGTTGACAGGACCTACATGTTACTGATCGAAAACTGGCAAACCAAGGCGAAAAATAAAAAGAAATGAAGGGATCTCCTTGGGGTGGCCGAGGCTCACCCCGGGCTGTAATGCCACGATGATAATACATAAAAAATTGTGTTTCATTTGAAGGAACCAAAAAGTTCGAAGTAGTAAGAGATTTTTCATTCAAAAAAACAAGAAGAGTATTTTATTTTTATTACATTTTAATCATATGTTTTTGGGTCCCCCAATATGCATTAGCACAGTGCCCTTTTAAAAGTAAAGCCAGTTTTGTATGTATGTCTCTGCCATCTTAAAATTCCTGTCTTAAGACAAAATCTTTAACACAACCCATTACCAGTCCCACAGGTAACTACTTGTACCAATCTCAAGCTGATCTCCAGATCAAAATCTCAACATATGTACATGGTATTGAAATGTATCTCAACTAATTCTCTGAGATTCTCTCACCATATCTCTTAGAATTAGTAAAATTTGAGACATTAGCTACATTGGATTTATTTAACTTGCACTTGCGAAAGGCTAGTTTTATCCATAGCTAATTTTAATACTAAGCAAATAACATCACAATCAATTGGTTTAGAAACTTCATGAGGGTTCCCGGTGCTTTAGGTTTCTACCATGTGGCAATACTGACTAATGGACACAGGCCTTAATATATTACTTTTTGTAGATTTAATAATTATTCTTTTTAGTTATAAAAAAAAAGACAAAGGACAATATTTTATAGAGAAGGAGCAACAAATATACATAACATATTACGTGAATCAATCCTGCAAACTGAGATGCTCTACTTGAGGCAAAATGATATATGTGTGTGTTTTAAAATAATCTAAAAATATCTAAACTATAGGGCTGCTTTTTCAACTTTCTTAATAGACTTAAGAAAGTTTTAAAATATTGTTTTTAAATTTTCAGACAGATAGGTATCATATCCCCATAAAGCTTAAATATATGTTTAAATTAAAATTGCTAGCAAACCTTGGTAATTAATTCTAGCAAGTATAACTTCCCCTTCAATCTCTTCATCCATAATTATTATTTGGCCTCTCTCTGGTTCATAGGATTTATACTGAATTTCATGTCGAGGATAATCATTTATAAACGGTGGATCTATCCAATCTGAAAAGAAATACCAATAAATATACTAAAATTCTAACAATTAGAGGTTACTCAACTAATTTTGTTACATGCCTATATATAGTCCTCACTCAACGACCACCATTAAACTCTGTTGATGACATCAGGGTGCACCCCACTCCTTTTCAAAATGAATAGTGCATGTTGTCTGTATCCAGTCAGTAAGTTAACGTTTACTGTGACGATAGATCGCACGCCATGCACGAATTGTAAAGCTTTACATCTATCATGTCAATAAAATAAAATTGTGCTGACATCCCACAGCGTAGGATGTCGACCAAAAGAAAGAGCACCACTTTAGATCTTGAGATGAAAATGAAGATTATCAAAGACTAAGGTGCTGGAAATAAAGTGAAGGCGATGGCATATGATTTAGGCCTAGCACATTCTACCATGTTTGCTGTTCTAAAGGACAAGGAAAGGATCAAAGAAGCAGTGAAAACATTGAGTTAATTTACAGATCAATTCACTTTTCAACCAGGTCTATGGAACAGAACTTAGTTATTAAGTAAGGACAAGCTGAATATCAAAATATTATTTATAGATACAAGGGCAAATAAAAAATTCACAGCCTGCAAAAAATACATTAGCCGGTCTCATTAATTTGAACCTTTCCATTTCCACTGGAAACATCTGGAATAATTTGGAATTTGAATTCACTTCTGACAGCTATTTGAATTGAATGTGCTTGACATTTTTGTGAAAATTGACAATTTGTGAAATATTTTTTTAAAACAAATCTTTGAAGAGATGTCAAAAACATTGTCCAAATCTTCCCCATCACACGCAATGGTAAAAAAGTGAGCAGTCAAGTTGGAAAATGAGGCCGTCAACCGCAATAATTACAGAAAATGACAACAGTCATGAACTTTGTTTTGCAGATTGATGAGTTAATGTTAAGATAAGAGCAGAGATCCTAAAGATCTCATGAGAATGATAGGAATTCTTTTTACTTCGGAATTACACTTGTTGAAGATTGGCTTGGTGGGTGCCAAGGTTTCTGCCGTTCGAATATAATTTTTTTTCCATCTGAACTTGTTTGAATGTTTGACTATATTTGACAGTAATCCTGACCATTGATTGACATGATTTGTGACTGGATGAAACCTAAACCCACCACCATAAACATGAATACATTTTAGTAAAATGTCATAATTAATTTGTTTGTGGTCAAAAATATCTTTAATATTTTAAATCATGTGTTTTATTTTCCCTCTTTATTCCAAAAAAATATTTCCCAAATCAGACTGGCGCTTCTGCTGAGTACGCCATGGTGCCAGTACTGATGCTCGCCAGTTATTCTCTAAGAAAACATATGTATATCTATGTACTCATTATGGAGAGGCGCACAGTCGAATCACGGGCAGTATATTTTAACGTTGAATATGTATTTTCATAGGCTACCCGAGCAAAATGTGTGACGAAACTTAGAAACAAAAGTTAAAAATAGCGCGTTAGAAATTGTCATAACATTTTTGGGGTTTTGATGGTAGTCACAAATAAAAGTTTATGTCATGGCTAAATATCTATTGGAAATAAAGGTTTGTTAAATAAGGTCTGTTAACTAGGAATCGCAATGAACGTCCCCAGAGGGTAAGTCAGATTCTTTAGCAAACTACAATGACTGGTAATATCAGATTTGTTTATATTATCATATTAATAATAAATGTACATTGCCATATGTATGGCAGAGTGAATCAGAAAAATATATTATATGCAGGAGTGGTATGATACATGTGTCAGAGACATGTTATGCTTTTTCTATAATTATTCATTGTATGTATAAATATCTAACTGTAAATATTATATATGCAGAGAGACATGGACAGAATTTTTCAAGTTAAAATTGATAGACTTACCTTGACTGAGCACGCAAGGAAACGAGAGACTGGCTACCAATACAAACCATCGAAGCTGAACCCCAACCTCCATAGCTGAAAATAGTGCTGTGATAAAAAACATTAATACAAATTAAATTAATCAATTAGAAGGATATATAGAAGAAATCTATTTTCAAAAAAATATTTGAATCGAACCTGGACCTTTTCCTATCTGGGGAAACGTGTCGACCATTCCACTACATCAACTGATTATGTTAACGACAAATATGGAACTTTCATTCTGTATATTTTTATAATTGAGACATTTGTCATTCCATTTTGAAAGCAACCAACTTTATATTCCGATGAATCCCAAATACCTTTGAGTAAGTAATACACGCTAGGAAATGCCAGAATTAAATCAATTCATTTTATTAAATTTGGATAAACTTTTATACAACTTATAATATTTTAATGAAAACACAATTTTGTTGTGAAGTTGCAATTTCAGAACACAGTTCTGTGGAACAAAAATACCACGAAACTATGTTCTGAAATTGCAACATAAATAACGTTAAATATTGAAAAATTCTATTAAAACAACATTTTCAAAATGAATAAGTTCACAGCTTAATTTTTTACAATATTTACATTACTTAAACGGGGTTTACAATCTACGTTCTCCTAGTAAGAATTATTAAGGAGAACACATTCTTATTGTGAAGTTGTAATTATTCAGAACATAGATCTGTGATGTTTTTAAATACTCATTAAATGTATTAATTATAAAGATATACATATAAAAAAAATCCAGATTGGAAAAAGAGATCCAGGTTCGAATCCCGGTAGCGCAATAACAATATTTTTCAATAAAATTGATTTTATATGTATATCTTTATAATTAATACATTTAATTAGTATTTAATAGAATTCGCTAAGCAGAAGAACTTATGAAAATATACAAAATGAGGTCCAGTTATTATGGACCGTGTCCATGGAACAAGACAGTCTCAGAGACTTAATTGAGATAAATATCAGTACTGCGTACACGTGTTGAAATTTTGATCTGATGATAAACTCACAGATCAACTTGAGATTGATAGAAAGAGACAAAAACTCAAACCTGTGAACATGACGTTTGATTTTACAATGAGAATCATCTAGAACCGTAAATACCTACAACTATTTATTCTGAAAAAGTTAGATAAAATGAAGGCATTAAATTATTAACATTTATTTCGTTTTAACTGCTGCTTCAAATTCAAATTCATCCAACTAATGAACAGAACTGGTCAGCGGACTGATGATTGACGTTTGATTTAAAACAAGCATGAAGTTAGGCCATAAGTTGTCTTCAAAGAGCCTCATGGGAGCGCAATCTCTGTCTCGAGCCGAAAATTTGATAAAAAACTTATTCGTAGACACGGGCCATAATGTTTCAAATAACATGCAGTTTTTAAAAATGACACATTACATTCCGGAGTACTACATTTTTATGTATTCACCTGTACAATCCATTAACTGCAATCTTATCTCGGAAGCTTAAATCAAAGATAAAAATCTTAGGGATTCACTACATTCATTCAAATTATTAATCAAGTTTATTATTAATCATTACTATATCGGGATGTAATAAGTATTTGCGATATGTTCAATTATATTTTATAAAATCAAATTTTTAAACAAAATTACATAATTTCAATCAATGATGTAATTCTCCATTATTGTTCAGGACTTTTTCTATACAAATCGGCTGGTCTGATGTCGAAATAATTCTCAGGTCATCGTCATTCTCGAACGTAACGCCACGCATTTGATTGGAGAGCGACCGAAAAAGGTGACAGGTGACCTTAATTAAAGGCGAAAAGAAGTACGTGTCGAAAATGTTCATTTTTCTCAACTTGACACTCCATTATTTAAGCCCAAAAATTAATACAAACTATAAGATACAGGAAAACGGCGACACTGGCGTTTCCTGAGAGCATAAAAAATGTCATCGAATAGTATGTCATTTTTTGTCACAAAAAACCACGACTTATTAGACAACCCATTTTGTATTACACCGCTGTATCCTTTGATTAGTAAGATAAAAAAGGTTTCATATCTCCCATATTATTTACAGCTTTATAAAATAAAGGTCTTTCTTCGCTGTGCAGCCGATAGTAATGCAACATCGATAATTTCATTTCCAACTGTGGTGGATTCATTGGGGCTCCTATTTATCTATCCTACCCAATTAATTGAAATTTATAATTATCGATATTTTTCTTTGGCTAAAATCATTTCATCAGTATTTACTATTTTTGCCTAAAAGGTAAAAAAAAATACTTGCAATCCTTAATTCTGAAGAAAGCAACCGTGAAAGAGCGGCATGTTCAATTGAATAACAAGAAAGGCTGGGTATTAGTGATGAAGTCAAAATCACGAACCGTGAGTCAATCACTGATATCTTTGAGTCACACTCACTATCAGTGATTGACTATCTGGGAATATCGTGATTCATTTTTTTATTTATTTATATTTGGTTGTGAACCGTGAGTCGGCGCATGTGCACATGCAATGAAAATATAACGTTATAATTCGTGATAAGCGCCATCTAGTAGATTCTGCTAAAAAGTTGTACGCATTAGACCTGAAATGCTGAGAAATTGGCTCGAAAAATAAATTAACTTTTTTTAAAGGTTTTCATTATCTTTGTAATGATATGTATTATTTATATATACTAGAATATGTTTTTAACGCAAATAAAGTTTGAACAATATAAGTAAATACGCTAAAAATTATGTTTCTATTTAATTTATTTATTTCGTGTATTATGATATCGTGCGGCGCACGCGTTTTAGTAATGAAACTGTGATCGCAGTCACAGTTTTCAATCACAATCGCACCAGTGAATCAAAAGTAGCATTTTTTCTCATCACTACTAGATATCTATATCGCGCATCGCGTAGAACAGCACGCAAGCAAACATGAATAAGAAGGGAATGTCATGCATTGACTTGCTTCACTCGAATCACCGCACTTTAAATATTGCTCAACTGCGAACGCGCGGTGCGCTCCCGACCAGTGACTCATTGCGACTGGCAAATCACGCGCGTCGAACAATATCCCTTAGTAACATGATTGGCTCAGGAAATACCTTTTTTTTCTTAAATGTCAAATAAAATTAACGTCTGCTGTTTATTAATTAAAGGATAGTTCTATTTCTCAATCAACAATACCACTTCTGTCAATTATTTATTTATTTATTTTGTCGACGTTTTGTGTTATCAAATCAAACATTTTTTGTATTGTGTGATACTTGGGGTTTTAGCATTTTAAGGGAGGGTAAAAAAGGGTCATTTTTATTATTATTTTGTATTTTACATTGTTTAATTTGAGATATCCGTCTGTTTAAAAATGTCTGACGACGACAAAGAAAACTCACGCTATCTGGTTACCAGTATAAAAGACGATGCTGAAAAAGGAAATCCAAAGGCAAAAACAAGCTGACGCTTTAAATAATTATTTACAGAGTACGTCTGGCAGTACCATAACAAAAATCGGCACAAAAAATCTTTGGGGGTTAGGACGGTGGTTAAATAAAATAAATGTGATTGAATTGGCGGTCTTGCTCGGCAAGCGCGAGCCGGAAAGACCGCTGTTGTGAAGGGATGAAATTGGGGAGACTGCCTGGCGGTGAATGCTTGAGCCCGACTTGTAGCAGCAGTCGGCAGCGCTGTCGCAAGCGTCGATGCCGACTGAGATGGCGGTGGATTTGAATTCCGATCGCTACAAATCCAACATCAAATAGGACAGTTTACAGAGTTTAGCGCCAAGTGTTATATAAATCATCTCACATGTGTTTCGCTGCCGTATTACAATGACGCATCCAGTATATATGTACCTTTACTGACTCTCAGAAATCAAAGTCTTATTGTGAGATCACCTCAGACACGGGCCATTATGGCCCGTGCAGAATATCGTTTAATTTTTCTTTTATTTTCACCGGAAAAGTCCGAGTCGATTTCTTTTCCCAATACCTTGTAGCGATCAGAATTTATATTCACCGCCATCTCAGTCGGCATCGACGCTAGCGACAGCGCTGCCGGCTGCTGCTACAAGTCTGACTCAAGCATTCACCGCCAAGCAGTCTCCCCAGTTTCATCGTTTCACAACGGCGGTCTTGCCGGCCCGCGCGCGCCGAGCGAGACCGCCGACTCGCTTCACTTCGAACTTCTACATCTGCACTCATCCATTATCATTCATTTCTATTTGTCTTCCTTGTTTTTATCATACTGTCATAATAAACGTCGACACACGCAAACAACATTTATTTCATTTAACCACCGTCCTAACCCCCAAAACCTCATAGACATAATAAACATGACAATATATTACGATAATATATACAACGTCCATTTTGTTTTCAAACTTTTAAAGCAGTTGTCTTCTCGTGGACTGTAATCTGTAGTCCAAGCGAGACGCACGGCGTGAGTGTAGGGCGGCAGGAAGAAGCACAAAAAAACCTTAATGCTTCGTGGTGGAAGCCCAATCGGAGAGTGGTCCCCGGCGGCGAAATGTAAAGTAATCGGCCAGAGCAGGACAGGTATAAATGATTGGATGGACGAAAGAGGACAGGGCATGAGTATTCGACCTGCGCTAACAGTACTAATATTCGTATATCTTATATACTATACTTATTTAGGGAGCCCTTTTTTCCATTCTTCATTGGGGCCCAATTTTAATAGTTACGCCGCTGCCCTTCGGGTACAAACATCGACTGCCCAGCCACTTTTCACCAAGCGAACAGACTCGACTGAACTTCCAACAAATCACTTGTAAAAATAAAATAATATCTAAGTGAAATTGTAATTTATTTTTGTTACCAGTAAGTATCGAGTTAGAATAATGCGGTACTGTATATAAATCGCAGTGAGTTCATCTTTTTCTTTAGACTTTCCAATTCATGTATCAATATAAAACACTAATGATGTTTATTACATTAAGGTAGTTAGTAAAAGTATCAAAGTGAATAGCGCACTTGTAGTGGTAGATTAGGCGGTCTATCCGCCTGTAGAGTACTTAGAATATCGTAGACCCTTAAGAGATTGAAAAAAATAAATTATTATTATTATCTCGTGCTGCCATTTGAGTTTATCATTAATTATTATTATCATCATTATTGTGCTGTACTGTGACGTCACACGCTTTCATGAATTTAATCAATCAAATCAAATATCCTCTACTGATAGTGGCTGGGATTCCAAATGCCTTCTTATTCTGATTATTCTACTGTAGTAGGTTTGTGAGGCGACTGCTAAGTAAGCAACTGAGTAAAAACAAAACTATGAACTCAATATATAAAGCATGAAACGATATTACTTCAGAATATACATTTCTTTAGAATATGAAGCTAGAAATGACATTACAATAATAGTAATCAGTGGCGTACGGCAGGTATAGATTTAGGTTATGCTGTCATCAATGATATTATACAATTATATAAATATATACTTATACTACGAGTATATGAGCGACGGCACCGAGCGCTACTATGCCGACCCGAGTGATCGCGATCGGCAGGAGAGAAGGCTGGACGAAGGAGGGGGAGGACTTCCGCGCGGGCTGGCGTCATGTGTGGAGCGAGCGCCGGACAGCGACCAATGATATTATACAATCATATATAATATATGTATTTTCGTTTAACCAACGTCTTTAGATAAAATAAATTCGTCGTCTGTTTTTATTTGTAATTTTAGAGTACATACTATTTTAATAGTGTTTTTTATGTTAAAGTTTTAACGTAAAATAATACCTTCTTACCCATATAAAAAATGTATGGACGTTTTTAAGAACACTTTCTATGACTGAACATGATTCATTTATTGTTTGAAAATCCTTCACGTAATAACTAAAGGAAATAATAAAAAATTTTAACGGTAGGTGGGAAATAGTTCTGCCAATTGCTTTTTGTTTTTCCCAAATCAAAAACCAATTCATGCACCAAATTTAAAGAACAATCATAAAATCAACACGTTAAAAACAGTAAGATTTTAGTTTAAGAGGAAATAGACACTTCAATGATTTGCATGCAGTTCTAAGCCTTTCTAATGTTATTCTGTTTAAAAAAAACAGCATAGCGACTCCATACAAAACGGATCAACCGAAAGGAATTTTCAATTCAGTAAATAGCCAATTATATGACTTGAGTAATTCACTAGCTTAAATATAGAACAGAGTAATGTGAATAGCTCAATGCGGCGAATACACAAGAGCGCCATGAGTACAGCGGTGAGTTGTCGTGGTAGTTTTTAGAACTAAGCAGTTAAAGTCTCTATCGGTACACAGATGGCGCTGATTGTAAAATAATGTTTCCGTTTATATTAATCCAATTATTTAATTTATATTTGTTTCCCAGAATTTTTATTAATGCACAGCTTTTTTGCCTGTATGCACTGCACGGCCCTGATAGTAGTAATAATAATAATATAATACTGACAAACTCAATCCACACTATTTTATTGGTGGATACCTGGCTAAATTACTAGTTGAAAATGTTCGAGGATTATGTACAAATTCTATACCATTACGGAAATATTATTGTTTGATATTTTCACAAAATCGCGTTAAGCTTTATGTCTACGCACTTCAAAATAAGTATTTGTGAAATTGGCCCATTATTAATATATATCTTTGCTTCAGACCTTTTATTTTTTGTGTCCAGTAAAATATTTCAATTAATCGAAACAATCGGATAACTATGACTTCTGTTAAATGATTATGTCACACAGAACATTTTCGACTACACACTCCTCATATATTGTACATTATGTGTGTTACACCCAGTACATATGTGTTACAATAAATGATTGAAAGCCTTTTACTTCTGTCATTCTGCCACGGGTCGTTTTTTGACGTGGCTGTAGTTTCGAACCATACTTCAACGGCGTCGATTAAGACAAGACTGACTCAAAAGAAATTTGAATCATTTGAAGGCCGTGAAAAGCATTGTTATTGTTCGATTCGACAGAGAAAAATAATCGCGTTTAATTTGATCTGTATTACGATTAATTTATGTGTGTGCAAGTTGTGTTTTAATATCACCATTAACACATACTCTGCGGTGGTGGGTCCGATCTGACCCGGGTGTTTGTAAAAATATGAATTACGCCAAAAATATTCGTTTAATGCTGTTTTCCTTCTAGCTAATCTTTTATTTAACATTTCCAAATAATTTGAGACACAAATGAATATTATTGGATTCAAATGAGTTATTGATAAATATGTGAAAAAACGCACAAAAACTGACCTACGGCGATCGCTTATATATTGTCATTCTTGAGAGCATTTTTAAAGATCCCTTTATTACTCTCCTTTCCAACGTTCCGTGGAGAAGGTACACAAAGAATTCCAGGTATATCGTGATTTAGATACCTGGATCAGTCCAATTATTGAACACATATTTATTTTGTTTTGACTTATTTTCGTCTGGCGGTAATATACGTATTTCCCCAGAAAGGGTCATCATTAAAATATGAAATTTTATTACCCTATTACCTATGTCGTCTTAACACTATTGCTGTTGAATTATAATTATAAATGTTATTTGAAAATACGTTATGGTTGAAAAATATTTACTATTTAATATTTTATTTATAATATTTTTATTTCGCTTCTATAAATATTTTGTTACAATTATTGTGTAAAAAATAAAAATACTTAAAAAATCAATTATAATTCAAGAAGGTAAAATATTTATAACCACTGACACACCGGCAGGTAGTCGAGCCGACGATAAGATCACGTATTCAGTGGATGCTTGTATTTGGTCCGAACAGGCCGTTAGTTAATGCGCAAGAATACGTACATTATTCTTTTTGGAAGTTTGCCATAATGGCCTGATAAAATTTATTATTGGTGTTATTATTATTATTCTGCACAAAATTTTAGAAAATTTAACATGGTGCATGAAACTTGCTAAATGACGCAGTGATTTAAGAACCTCTAGGCGAGGACTGTCTTGGGGCGTTTAATTTTGGACGGGATGATTATATCGTAATTTGAAAGAACGTTTATCATTGGGTTTCGGTGTTTGGGGAGTTCCGCATAGAAACGCTTGGAGATTTATTTAATGTACTCCATGACGGGGAGTATGCCGGAGTCGTGGTGTAGTTGAGTGACTCTTAACCATTTTGGGGCTTTCAGAGCTAATCTGATGACCTTATTTTGGAAGGTCTGAAGTTTGTTCATGTGTGTTTTGACCGCATGGCCCCAGATGGAGGCTGCGTACAGGAGTTGAGGCCTAAGGATGGCCTTGTATATGAGGAGCTTGTTGTCTGAGGCAAGTTTGCTGTTCTTGCCTAGTAATGGGTACATTGCGAAGAGTGCACGAGAAGCATCGCTTAGTTTATTTTGGATATGTTTGCTCCAAGTGAGTTTGGAATCCAGCGTAACACCAAGGTACTTGATGTCACTGGTCCAGGGTATGTTCTCTCCAAACATTTTTATGTGGGGTTTATGCCGTTTTGAACGAGGGCGCCTTCTTGAAATAGAGTGGCGGCACTCTTGGATAGGTTAATTTCGACGCGCCACTTCTTGCACCAATCCTCTAAGAGGGTGGCTTGTCGTTGGACGCGGCGGATAGCTAGGGTGGGTTTTTTGGATGTAGAGGGTACATTATACGTAATATTTTTATACAAAACTTTGATTTTTTAGTAGAAAGATTACTGCACATCATACTATTTCATTAAATCATATTTAAAATAATATATCTATAAAAAATCTCCAAAAAAACAGTTAAAATACCGAAAACTTGGGGTGGGTCTAAAATGACCCACCATCGCCGGACGTGTTTCGTTTCGACCCATCGGGCTGTAAATGTTAAAATGAGATCATTTTTAAATATCTTATCTAAATACAGTCACACATCCTTCTCTATTTACGGCGCAATATATTAAAGTCCAGCAACGATAAATTACCATAAACCATTTACCTGCAGATCCTTGCACTTTTGAGTCACAATTAATTAAGTTATTACAACAAAATATTAACAATAGAACAAAGCTATTATGTATTGTTTTACCACTATTATATTGCTTTATTATCGATACACCTGTTTCAGGCACCTCCTCCGATAAACTGACAGAAATTAATTATCCACGATGGAAAGATAAAGATAAACAACTTTTATCTGTTCTGTTGAGCGATAATTGTAATCCAAAACAGATATATATTAATTAGGTATGCGACAAAAATTCCGATGACAGTGTGATGTAAAAAAGTAAGAAAACGTATTGTACTGAGGACATGTTATTATTAAAATGTCAAAATTAGGAATGGGACAGACGCATGCATCATACATTGCTGCTAGACTGTATAACCAACTGCCAAAATCAATTGAATTAGCACCAAATATAAATGTGTATAAAAAGAGGTTATAAAATGATTTAAACGTTTTTAAAATTATTCAATAATTATTATTTGATCCCAGTTTTAATCTGATCAATTTCTTAACATTTTGTTAATTTTCACATTGTATATATATATATATTTATTAGTTGTAAACAATTTTTTACATCTAGTAGATTTTGATTTTGTTATATATAAATGTTGATAGCCACCCCTATAATTCAAGATCTTTCTTATTTGGGGGTGTATAATCCTATGGTTGTTTTATATTGTCGAATGTATAAATGAATAATTTACCAGGGGCGTGTGCACTGCATACAAGCAAAAGAGCTGCGCGTTACTGTAAATTTTGGGAAACAAATATAATTTAAATAACTCATATCGTCTATGGAAATCCAGCCAATCATTTCAAAATACGTTTTTTTGGCGCTTTCAGTTGAACGGCACACGCCGCATTGATTGGCGCATTCAGATACCGCGAATAAACTATCCCCACTAAAGAAGCAAGAACTTTTTGTCCCTCTCGAACATTTTGACAAATGGTTCTTTCGCGATATTGGACTTGCAGCGGCGATATGTTATAAACGGACGGTTTATTATAACTACGCTAACGCCAGCCGTGTACAAGTAGAATCTTTAATTATTTAGTTGTAAAAACCACCACGACTGTCCCGCCGCCATTGCCGGGATGCTGTAGTCGTCTACTGTATTTTATTCCAACTAAAATTGCTATCCATTCCTTATTGTGGTGGCGGCCGTCTTCAATAAGACACGCGCCCGGGCCAAAATTTCATCTCGCCCCTGATTGACATCGAAGGCACGCCATCTTATATGGCTTCATACGGCTGCCCGCCGGTAATTTCCACACGAATCCCAACAGGTGATCCTTTCTTGGCGCGGGTGAATCGGGCTCCAGATATCTCCCGAATTCACCGCGTCTAAATGTGCCTTGTTGCGATAATCTTTCTTCATTTTTATGGCGAAACGCTGTCCGGCGCTCGCTCCACACACGACGCCAGCCCGCGCGGAAGTCCTCCCCCTCCTTCGTCCAGCCTTCTCTCCTACCGATCGCGCTCACTCGGGTCGGCATAGTAGCGCTCGGTGCCGTCGCTCATATACTTATAATTGTATAATATCATTGATGACAGCATAACCTAAATCTATACCTGCCGCACGCCACTGATTACTATTATTGTAATGTCATTTCTAGCTTCATATTCTAAAGAAATGTATATTCTGAAGTAATATCGTTTCATGCTTTATATATTGAGTTCATAGTTTTGTTTTTACTCAGTTGCTTACTTAGCAGTCGCCTCACAAACCTACTACAGTAGAATAATCAGAATAAGAAGGCATTTGGAATCCCAGCCACTATCAGTAGAGGATAATTGATTTGATTGATTAAATTCATGAAAACGTGTGACGTCACAGTACAGCACAATAATGATAATAATAATAATTAATGATAAACTCAAATGGCAGCATGATTTTTTTTCAATCTCTTAAGGGTCTACGATATTCTAAGTACTCTACAGGCGGATAGACCGCCTAATCTACCACTACAAGTGCGCTATTCACTTTGATACTTTTACTAGTTATCTTTAGGCAGCTAGTAGATTATTAAGGAAAACACATTCTTATTGTAAAGTTGTAATTATTCAGAACAGACGGTCTGTGATGTTTTAAATACTAATTTAATGTATTAATTAGAAAGATATACATATAAAATCAATTTTATCGAAAAATATTGTTGTTGCGCCACCGGGATTCGAACCTGGATTTCTTTCCAAGCTGGGGAAGGTGCATTATCCAACTATTTGATATTCTGTAAAAATAAGTTAGATGGTTCTTTCAAATAATGGAACGATTAAATGTATTAATATCAAAAAGGTAACATATAGATAATGCACCTTCCCCGGTTTGGAATCCCGGTAGCGCAAAAACAATATTTTTCGACAAAATTGATTTTATATGTATATATTTATAATTAATACATTAAATTAGTATTTAAAGCTAGTAGATTATTTACAAATGAAGGATTTAGTTTTTTTTAAATATCAACGGTTTTAATGTGATTACTTTCCTAATATTCAATCATTTTGTACAACAGACTATTGTTTGATAAGATTATTTCTCAGACTGTCACGGCTGTTCGAAACTTTGTAGACAGTTGTAGGAATCAATAGTGACGTTTGTGTGTATCAAATCTCGCTCTCAGATCCAACGTCGTGTACATTAGTATGAGTTTTCGTGTCTTTTTACCAATCTCAAACTGATTGAGAGTTTCAAGTTTATCTCCATATAAAAAACTCAACACTGATTTTGAGATGTATCTCAACTAAACTTCTGAAATTATCTCATCGGGACACGGGCCTTAAGTGTCTTATGCCGGTGGTTTAATTTGATAATTAATAGTTAAAACATCAATATTCGTTACATATTATTTACTAAAAGACACACCAGTTTGTATTACAACCTGATCAAAAATATTATCAGCTTCAATCTTCAAATCAAAACTTATTTCTTTATTTAGTATTTTATTACACATTTATTAATAAAATCAATAAACTCATGTTAAAAATGGAATCTAGATGCTATTTGAAAGAGAGAAAAAAACAGCAAACCCGTTAACAAATTATGATGGCACTAGTGCTAATGTTTACTAAATAAAATTGTTTTTGTAATTGTAAAAGATAAAACCTTATTCCGTTAGTTAGTACGCAGAACAAGAAAGTAAATAATAATTTGAAACTTAAATTAGTAACTTTGTATTTTCAAATATCGTAATGGGTTTTTTTTCATGTTTTGTTCAATGGTGCAATCATCAAAAGTTATAGCATCTGATAAAACATTTTTCCAATAGATTATGATTTAAGAATTTAATAAAGTCGTAAATGCAATTCATTACATTTAGATAGGAGTCTGCTAGATAATGAGTAACCGGAGATAACAAAAATACCCATACTAACACAATTCCTGCACACTATGCAACATGAACTCGTAGAAATACTGAATCACTTTGCCAGCAACCGAATATATCAGGTTCCAGAAGTCTTGGCCATTTTTAAACATAATATACGGAAAATGCACTCGTCTTCGAAAACTAAACATATTTTTATAGTTTTTTATGGTGTTTAACAATAATACAACTACTGTGTACTGTGCCGGAGTGTTTATTTATTATTTTTTTATTTATGCATTTATTTATTTTCAATTCTAAATTGACAATAGCACAGGAGAAGAAAGAATCCCAGCGAACTTTTCAAAACATAAATATCACCTAAACTCACAGAATATCACATCATAATGTGTCCAAGGGGAAGCTCTTTTAATTCAAATTATAAGCAATGCGCATGTGGAAGACAAATCATTAACGCATGTGTTATGCAGATTGCGAGTATGTAGGCGTAAGCCATTTATACTCTCATAAAAAACAAATTATCAATAAATAATATTTTCTAGATAAAAAAAACAAAGATGATGCGATAAAGAAAACTTGTAAGACGCAGTACTCTATTGTCAAACTCTAAAAGTTGCTTAAACTCGGAGGAAATCAGCAACTGAAAAAATATGTCCACTATTTTATTTCAAATTGTAAGCAATTGTCAAAAGTGGTTCAAAAAATTTATTTCTGGAAATTTTGGCATCAAAGTTTTACTGAGGGCTGGTAGACCTCAAAGAGGATACTAGTGGACCTAGAATTAAGGGTACGAGTGGTTACACGAAGACACACAACATCAATCCATGATATTTGAAATAAATAGGAAATATGTTTAAGTGTGGTGTATTATGTGTATTATGTGCCTCACAAATTATCTAAGATAAATATCGCACAGCATGTCTCAATATGTCAATAATTGCTGATTCGGAAACAGTCTGAATCTTTTTGGGATGTGTTGTCACCGGAGACGAGGAGTGGGTGCTTTATGTCAACACCTAACTTTAAAAAAAAGTGGAAATCATAAAGTATAACATTCTTTTATATCCTGTGCCTAAGAATTTAGGAATAATAATAAATAAATAAAGCACTGCCGGCACGTTGCACACATTGCAAAATAGATAAAACTCAAAAATTTATTTAGTTTCCAAAAAGGAGTGCGTTTTGCAGTAAAACGAACCCCGTTATATCGATTTTATTCAAAATTAATTCCCTACAATGAATTGTTTGTACAAAAACAAATTTATATAACGAAATTTCATTAATATGTATAACAAAATTATTTACGTGCTGTATGAAAAAATACCCGATACATTTACGTAAATATATAACTAAAAAAATTCTATTACAACAAAAATATTATTTCGAAAGTGATACCATCGGTCGATAATGTTTGTCAATATTGACGGCGGCCTTGTGCGCCGCTGTAAAATTTCTCCTTGGGATCATAATAGGCCCTTATAAAAGTTATTTGGCATAATCTCCACGTCATCCAAGGAGGAAATTCAAGTGAGCATAGTATGCCACTCTTTTTCCCTGGCATACCACTCTTGCCTTGTCCACTTTCAGAAAATGCATGAGGCAAAAGTGATGCGCCAGAACAGAGTGTGGCATTCTATCCTCTCTACCTACCCCTGCGGGGAAACGGCGTTGTGGTAAGTTAAACTTTCAATATAGATTTAAGATTTTGATTTGCACTATTATCCGCAGCAGTCTTGCAGTCAGCAGTAACATGTAGTTCCACAAAATTATTATTAGAGTTTAAAAGATTGCTTCTTGCCAGTAACAAATAAGACAAATAAAAAATAACAAAGATTTTGTGCTTAACTTTATTCAGTTTGATTAACTTAAAATAAACAATATATTTCAACCATTAATTCCATCACTATATACATTAAAAAAGAATCTTTGAAAATTATCGGTAAAATTATACAAAACGATACGTTTATTGTACACTCTAGACAACTATATAATATTATACGATAAATGAGAAGATGCAATTCATCCGTAATTATTATTCACTTTCGACAGTATTCTGCGTCATAGCTATCCATAAAATACTGTAACAGTGCTGGTAATCTATTAATTCTTCGTACTACACTTGGATACTTGAATTAAATAAAGGTGTCATCAAGCACGCCTCGACGGCAGAGCGGGTGTACATTTGACGGCCATCTTATTTTCAGAGCATACAATGTTTAGAACTAGGAAAAAAAAAATTTAATGTTCAAACGCATCAAAAGAATGTTAACATTTCTCTTTTCATGAAATATACAAACCGTACAAATGTGACACTGGCAGGTATTTAAATTAATATTGTTTAACAAGTTATTCGTGACATAGAGGAGCCTGTCCATAAAAATATTTTCAGTACAAGAACATCTTTAAACAATTGTAAATGTAAAGTTGTAATTATTCAGAACATAGGTCTGTGATATTTTAAATATGAATTAAATATATTAATTAGAAAGATATACATATGAAATCAATTTTATCGAAAAATATTGTTGTTGCGCCACCGGGATTCGAACCTGGATTTCTTTCCAAACCGGGGAAGGTGCATTATAACTATTTGAGGTTCCGTAAAAATAAGGTAGATGGCTCTTTCAAACAATGGAACGATTAAATGTATTAATATCAAAAAGGTAACATATAGGTTTGAAAATTTGTCACTGTAGCATAGTTGGATAATGCATCTTCCCCGGTTAGGAAAGAGATCCAGGTTCGAATCCCGGTGGCGAAACAATAATATTTTTCGATAAAATTGATTTTATATGTATATCTTTCTAATTAATATATTTAATTCATATTTAAAATTGTAAATGTTTTTTTTTTAATATTGGGTGTGGAAGTTGCGCTGTCTATGGAAAAAAGCAGAGTGAGAGAGCAAGGATGTGGAGGCAAGGCAAGGCATGGAAATCTGTCTATTCAAATACCAACATCTCGGCAATATCGAAGTCAATATAACTCTAGAGCACTCTGTAAGATCCATGAGAGGTCAATGGAAACTCAGCTCCTGGAATGCCATTTGGACAATGTTTGAAAATATGTAGCGGGGGCTACATATTCCCAGTTGGGAGACAGAGGCCTGGGGGACGGTTATGCAGTCGGTCATAGATCCAAAGGGCCCTTAGAGCCAACTATAGTAGTAATTACAACGGAATCAGTGTTTTAATTATTACCTTAGGATATGAGACGAGGAGTACAGTAGTGGGTTTGGCTTGCACCAGAATGGTATTGGCCAGCTCCGGTGTAATAACAAACAAAAAATGCATTATAATTTAATGCCATTTTATTTCTCATATTTTTAATCCCAATGACAAGATTATTTTCGTAATTTGCACCTAAGAGTGCTCACACGCAGTAAATATCTTTTAATTATAATTTGGCAATACGTACACAATATTTGGGTACCTATCTTTATAATATTACGTTAAAGTACTTCACTTCCTAATCACTTGCAATGGAAGCTGTTTGAGTGGTGATAATTTAAACATTCAATGATTCACAATGTCATCTAACTTAGACAATACAAACAATTATTAAGCTGCTTTTTTAATTTCATTCGATAACATTTTATATATTTATAGTGCCGAGCGTTAATTCTTCAATATGGCATATCTAATTTTGTCAAGAGAATTTTCACATTTTCGAAATCCATATCTTGGCCACCGACACTCGCTTAACAAAAATGGCTGATTAGAAAACAAACTGCTTATGATTTCTCTTCGCGTAAAATATATATTAGGTTGATTCATAAATAGGTGCCGTTTAATTTTGTTTAAAAAAATGTTACAATTAATTTAACCATTTATGTATTCATTCTTTATTAACTACTACTCGTTCCCATTTAGATGGCATTTTATTAATCAAAGATTTTTAGAAGTTTTGATGAGAAAAAAGTATCGACAAGTCACAATTTTCTGTATCGTTTCGGAAAGTTTTCCCATTCCAATGCATTTTACAGTACCCTTGACAGGAGGGGGTAAATCTATCCACGAAATTCCCAACATATAACACATCCATTTTGGAGTTTGAATTTAGTACTCTTATATAATGCTTACAAAACACGTATTGCTTCGTAAGTGACAACTATCTGCCGTATGCAAAGTAAGAAGAAATAATAAACTTCTACATACGCCACTTATTTATTAATCAACTCGATACGTATGTATTTCTGCAACATCCGAATCACATCATAAATTGTTATCGAAACACAATAAATTTGTAAAAGCTAGGTACACAAATTATAAAACCAAGTAATCAAATTGTTTTACACTTCTTGTAAAGAAATACACATACAATAAACACAACATAATATTAGAATTGGCAAGAATCCGCTGGAGGTAGAGAGGTGCATGTTAGAATGTCATATCAATTAATATTAACAATATATGGATTGCACAAATACAACATATTTAAACCACGCTGCCATTCTACGCAAAGATTATGCCACGTGGCTCATTTTAAAGTTAAAATGTCTTTTAATATGAATCAAGTGTTAAATTATAACAGACAAGATTCAAGATATTTTAATTTAAATCTGTAAATCTGTTTTATTTGAAGAACCTATACAAACAAAAAATATACACATTTAAAAAAAAAAATTGTTTAAATGTGGAATATTGAAATAATTTAGAATATTTAAATTCCACAAATTATGTATAAGTGAGTCAAAAGAACGCATGTTGCATGTTCTTAATAATTATATCGCGCTTATATTGTACAAAAAAAAAAAAAAGCGATGAATAAAAATATACATCTGTAAGAAAAATATTAATAGATATTTGATATTTACATAAACATTTATTACATCATTAATGTTAACAAGGTATTTAAAGAGACACATCTATAAATTACTATATAAAAATCTTCACGTTCATATTGTTTGTATCACATTTATACCAAATGATTCAAATCAACATAAATATTACCATTTCTCATTCTACAACAATCAATTTTTGTGTAAAGTATGTTAATTTATTACAACGTTAATAACACTTCAATAGATTTGGGTTCCTACCATTTTTTTTTTTTAACTTTTCAAAAATAATTCACAATGTCAGGACTTCGGTATAGGAAAACCTCGCTCAACGCGAAAATCAATTGGCGCATCCAAACAGAATTATTCTTATTATTTCCCGCTTTAGGCAGCTGATCAATCAGTTAATGCGATTATCATTTGCGTGTTCAACTAGAACAGTGTATGTATTAAGAAAACGAATATGAAGAGTCTGAGCAAGAACAAACCGAGATTGTTAATGTTCGAGCAATTGATTTTATTCGATGTAGACACGAATACAGAAAGAAATGCCGAAAAGAAAAAAAAAACTAGAGAAAATTACATAATGAAATGAAAAAATCAAGCTCTGTTCTAACATCATTGTTCCAATATTTTGCAAAAAAGTAGTTAACATTTGCATTGTTATTTTTATCCTCTAATGTAACCACAGACCAGTAAATGAATAGTCATGAAATAAAGTGTTTGTGGAAGCATAAATCCGATAGTTTATGACACATTTATGCAACAGTAAAAGTATTTACTCTTCAAAAATAAAATCTCTGTGTAAACAAGACGTATTTTTTACATTAATGCATATTATATTATCAGTGTTTAAATTTTCGTTCGAATCGAATCATATATTTAAAAAAAGTCGCGGAGCTATTTGATTGTGTAAGCGGTACCAAAGTGACACCAAATCGAAAATATTGAAACAAGGAATTTATGTTAGTTCATGTCTATATATTTAGTAGTCTATGAATATAACTTAGAATTAATCCAATTAAGCGAGGTTTTCTTGTATACATGAAATATACCAATAGGCCAATTTTCTAAACTTTTTAGCGGACAAATGACAATCTCTTGGTGGATTTTGATCATAACAGTTGAAACTTTGATCTCATCTCAGTGATTTGTTGGTAACGGTAATGGTCAGGACATATCAGTTGAAACACTCTTCCTTGCGTACAAAATATATGCGGTAATTAATCATAAACTGCTTTTATCCGTTAACGCTTTTGAAACGAGTTTCCGAGACAATTTTCAATCGTGTTTAAGATAAGATAAGATAGTTTCTAAGTTTCTAGCTTTCTGAAAAGTAAGCTCCAAATGACAGATATATTCATCTGTGGAACAATTTATACACTTTAGTGTTTCCACTGTCGTATCATGTTTTAAAATACGTATTTGATTGAAAGGTTTCCTCTGACGTTCCCCCTCTCCGACACATCACCGATTCATATTTTTTAAAAGGCTTTTCGCTAGATAAATGAGTAGCTGACGAGATTTTCAATTTAAAAAATTCAGGAGTTGACACCCAGATTTAAAATTGTTTTTTATTCAATGACAAAACGTTGAATATAAAAACATGTATGTATGTACTCAACATTCTCATAATTCTAGGAGGAAAATATTGTTTCTTCTTTTTATTGTACGTGTTTGGTGAACAAGTATATCTACAGGTTACGTACTTTGAAAATATTCTATTGTTAGGCTTATATTTAATAACATCTTATATGTACAAATCTATTTGCAAAGGGTTTAATTATGTTTTATGTATGAAGACGTAATGTATAATAGAAATATGGAAGTTCCGGGTATATTTCTTAACTATTTCAATATCATCAACACCGAGTGATTCATGGAAAAGAATGCGTCAAACTGCGTTCCAAATCTTTAAAATGCATTTTGATTGAAATACTAATCGTGCCCTAGGAACAACACCAATCTGACATTTACACCAAACTGCGATATTGAACTTCAAAATGATGAATTTTAATTTTACCATTTCTTTGGAAGAATTTGGCTAGACAAAAATGTTGCTTTTTTTATAATCTATATTAACAATAAAATAAACTGATTCCTGATTCACAGAACATTATACAACTCATACATTTTGTTTGCATTCACACGCACATTTGAGACTCTCCTGCAACAACACTGTATATCGGTTTTTACAAATATTGCTAGATAGATGGAGTATCGGCCATCTTGCATGATATACAGTATTCTTTAAACACAAATTAAATGTATTAATTAGAAAGATATACATATAAAATCAATTTTATTAAAAATATTGTTGTTGCAACCGGGATACGAACCTGGATCTCTTCCCATCCGGGGAAATTGTATTAACCGATTATGCTACACCAACACAGTGCATTGATGGCAAATTTTCGAACTTATATGTCACACTTTTCAAATTGATACATCAATCGTTCCATTATTTGAAAGCCATCTTCTTTATTTATCCCGGTAGCAACAACAATATTTTTCTTATTATATCTTTCTAATTAATATACATTTAATTTGTATTTTAAAAAATATCACAGATCTATGTTATGAATAATTACAACTTCACAATAAGAATATGTTCTCCTTAATAATATACAGTATTGTTTGCAGGGGAAGCTCACATACAAATTGTGTTTAATAGTATTGTTATTTATTTTAAACGGTTGTTTAATATACCATATGATGCCCAAGAAGATTGTGGTATTCGTAAGTCAGATCTGGCCAAAACCGATATACCAACTGTGTCGAGGAATGGTCTCAATTGTTATTTTAAAAATATCACAAATTACTAAAATATAACTATGTTTTCTATTGTGAAATTTGACATGTTTATGACACAGTTATAAGGAAAAAAAAAACTATTGTAGAATTTTGATACAAGAAATCAATTTTGATGAAAATATCGGTGGGTTTTGTTCCAAGGAGAAATGGAGAACATTAACACACAGTTTACATATTCTAAATGAATATTATGTATTTGACCCCTTCTAGCAAGTAAGACCCCTTCCTGAATTATAGAGGAAACTGATGGGTACATGAGCTACGAAATACACCGATTGAATAAAATGTAATATTAGTTAGGCTAATTTAAATTATATTCAATGATAGGCTTTCAGCACATCAAGCGCAATCATTATCTGTGCAAATATTTATTTCTTTAAACAAAACATATCTGACATATTTGAAAATACAACAGATCAACTATTTCAATCTTTCAGGACGAGATTCAACCATGATTTTAATACAAGGTCCTAAAAGTATTTTTCATAATAAAAATTATGTAATAAAATAATGGATGGGTTTAATAAAAAAATATTTATATTGCATTTAAGCAAGTCCCTGGGAATTTATTACTTAAAAATTATGTTTTTTAAATGTGATCCATTATTTCGCTGGCACTCTCCTAAACAGGAGGCAAAATTTCTGAGAACTCCTCGGCACGTATTCTCCATGATCGCTGCCATTTATTCTCAGATATTTTCTTTTAATTGGACCAGAGAGGAAGGATTGTTACTGTATACCTTTGATTTAAGGTAACTCCATAGGAAAAAGTCCATTAGTGTCAAGTCGAGGCTACATGGAGGCGTCTAGATATCAATTTTCCAGGGAAAATTTCATGAACTGGTAAGGACACGCTCCATAGCGACTGAATTCCCAAGGATGCATCTAGCAATCGTCGCGTTGGTGCAGTGAATGAATCAAAATGAAAAAGACTTTTAGGGGACCCACTGTATTAGTTAAAATCCTAATTTATATACGTTAAATGCTGAAAGAATTCATACAAATTTGAAGAAACTACGTTGCTTTTGTGAAAGAAGCAAACGTTTTCTAAATACTTTTATTTTTATGTTTATAAAATAACATTTGAAAATTTACAAAATTATAGATCAAGGCGAAATAAGCGACTATTTGACCATTCAAAAATGCATCACATGTTTGACTTTTCCCACTATCATTTTTTGTTAAACTTTGTATTACGTGCAAAAAAAATCTGCCACAGATTCCAAATGAGCAAAGCGTAATAGAAATTTTTATGCGCAAATTATATATCATATATGGCCTTCAATCAAACAAACATGTTCTGAAATATTTTAGGCCAACGGTTACAACTCTCATCACTTCTAAACCGATTTTTTTTTAAAATAATTAATTGTATTTCTGTAAAAAAGCTACATGCGTGCATATAATTTTTTTATTCCAAGTAGACTCAGACATAAGGAGCGCATGGGCCAGCCATCTACTTAACATAGACGTACCTTATCACGAGTCATTTTTTAAACGTGCTAATGTCTGTAGATCACAAATTATTTAAATCGGTATTGGGATAAGGCTGTTAACATATTTGGGCACTAAACACATCTCAATATGAAAATCTTAAACAATTTGCGAACAATTACATTAGGTTGTCTTAAAGGTGTTTGCGTTATTTAAATATACGCGCAAAATGCTCTCGTCTTCAAAAACTAAAGATATTTTATAAGTTTTTTGCTATGGTAGTCGTGCTGGCAGTTCAATGCTACCTGATTTATCGATTTGTCACTGTCTATTACATCAGAAACACTAAATACACTTTTACTAAAGAATTTGCTCCTCGTCTCCGGTAATGAGTCTCAAATAGATTCAGAGTGCTCCAAAATAAGTCATGATTGACATATTGAGACATTTCTACATCAGACAATTTGTGAAATATGACATATTTTATTCAATTACCCATGGTCCATTGGTGGGTGCATTTCGAATCTGTATACAACCTCTCATACCGTTAACTTTGGGTTCGATGTCTATCACTCCCCAGTAAATCTTAAATTTCAAAATTTGCAGAACTAAGTTTTTCAACACATTTAATATCTAATAATATAATGAAATCCGCTAGATGGCAGTACAGATTAACAAAAAAATATATATATATTAATATTCAATTACAATCTTTCGACATCGTGCAATAGATGTTGCTAATTAAGATATATTCACATAAGATTTTAAGTTAAATTTTTTTTAACACACAGAAATATAGATTCTACAGAAACCCTGGCCGCATAGTTACCCGCAAGGTCTAGAAGCAAGTTTTTCTGCTAGTTATTGCTTATTGTCAATGCACTATAATTGCAATACCATCACATTATCAATAGCCAAAATCGCATTATGTATAACGCAAGTTGTAACACTCATAAAGTAGCATAAATTCCAATATCGTTAGTTTTTGAAGAGAAGTGCATTTTGCACACAAAATTTAAAAAAAAAAACAAAATTTTAAGACAACTTAACATAAAAAATAAGCACATTAAAATGACAAATTCATGACATGGGACCCCCGTCACTTTCTACAGATAATGTAGCAAATACAAACAAACTTTAATTAATCAAAATTCGATGTTAATCGATAGTTAGTCAGTGGAACACATTGATTAATGAAGCAGTTAACTACATACAATATAATTTACAAAAATGGGGTTGAATACTCAAATGTGATCCTATCACACATGGTTTACATTTAGTTCACAAAAGGCCTTTCACACATTACATATCATCTATGAAGACATCATGCACCCCTGGTTTAACATCTTTTGTAATATAAAACAATAATGTGATTGACACATTAATTCTCATACAATCACTACCTCCCGCAGTCACCGGAATATTATGTAATAAGTTTGCTATTCACAATATTTTATATCTTTATAATCATGTCATATTCTAGATGGACTAACTAAAAAATTATGAGAATCGTGTAATTAATTTGAGTCGCAAATTTGTCTCCTTTTTCAGGATTTGAATAAAAGAAAAAAAAAATTTTTTTAACAATTTTCTGTAAGATTTAATAAGACTGTTTCAACTTAATCCTAACATAAAAATCTCACAGGCAAAACGATTTGTTTGTTCAAATGAATTGTTTTGTGGTGATCGGGACACGGTCCTGAACTCACCTGCCGGAGCAGTACTTGGCCACCAGTGTGGGACATCAGTCACACATGCAATTACCGACTGTCTTATCTCCACTTATAGTAATCATTGTAAAATATACTAAAATAAATTCAGTGTTATCATGAAAGTAAAACGTTTCAATTCAATTGCTCGGCCACTGACATTAATACCTACTTCATCCTTACAACAAACCAAGGTGAATACGTGTGCCCATTATTATGAAAGTGGTCTAAGTCAAGAAATTGAAAAATGATATGATGCAAATTGTAATTGTGAAAAATTTAAAGCGTTATATACAGTGTATTGTTACGACGTTCAACGGTATTCCGCTACTGTTCATTTTGATAATAGAGTAAGTCATTTCAACCTCAAATTTTGTATTTCCTTATAAGCCACATGCAATATTTATATATAGAAATAAATTTTAATCAATTCAAATGCAAACCTTTAAATATCTCGAAAAGAAAGAAACATGACTTGGACCACTTTCATAATGGGCACATATATGAACATGAATAGTAAGCCGACTTGAAGGTGACTCACCATTCACATCCGATCCTTCCGATTTCATATCATACAATCAGATACACAATGAACCGCCACAGTTCGATCCAAAATTAAATTTGAAAAGTCATTGTGAGTAAACGTTATGTGATAGGTTCACGTGAGTACGCTACCATGACGCTTAAATAAATTTCAGTCTTATTTTGGACAGAGTACATACACACTAAACTATTCACATAGTAATTGATATACATACTATTTCCTTTATATAACTGATTAGGGAGACATTCATTGATACTTAATATACCACAAAATTATAAACCTAAATAAAATAAACATACACTGTTAACCTTTCTCTTACGGTGCTAAAATAAAAACAAGCGTTCCGGTGCTGTAAACTCAATGTACACATAGATTTTTGCGATTTTTAAATCAGATAAATATGTTAATTAGATTAAATTAAATAGTTGATATAAATCAATTATTGTTTAAAAATGATAAAAAACATTGATCATCACGAACGACAGCATAAAGACACATAAAACACGTAACTCGGCCAGCGCACGCTCTGCTACTAAAGTGACGATTGTCCTTACCTCTCTGCACGAATACATACACGTATTGACAAATTCACATCAAGTTCTTCGAGAAAACATTTTTTATTGCTGCGTATGGTAAATACTTATATTATTGTTATTGTTTTATTCAATACATAAATATATTACAGAGGAATACCTAAAATATGAACTCTGTATTAGAGGCAATGTCAACTCAGTTTACGTCATCGGAGAGGAAAGGTTAATAAAATACAATTAGAAACTAAAACTTTAACTACCTACTTGAATACAGAAGAAAAAAAAAATTTTTATAAAACTAAACTTGCCCATTTAAATTACGTGCTACGTTTCTTTATGCCTTACCGCTGACCAGTGGATGCACAATCTGCTGGCTGCATTCCTCTCCAAAGTGCAAGTAGCAAATATTTTTAGAATGCTTTTATTTAAATTTAAAAATATTTTTTTTTTTTTAAAGATTGTAAAAATTATTAAACGGCCCAATTACATGTATACGTACGTACATACATTTCACTCCTTTTGAAAGACATTGACGCCTAATATTTAACTAGGACAATGTAACAAAATGACACACATATAATATTTTATGGAAATTGAAAAACATTTTTTCTACTGAGGTCACCGTAAAATATACAATTATAAGTGTATATAAATTTCAAAATTTGCCTTAATCACAAACGAGTCATAAAAAAAAATCTATGAGGTATTGTTACATTACTATGCATCTGAGTCTCCATTACGTCATTATACAGAGAAACTGGGACTTAATTTCATATGTGGGGGTGATTCAAGTCTATTATTATTGTTAAGTTATCAAATAAACTTGCAAACCCCCGATGACAACATTCTCACCTTGAAATGTTAACGCACGCACGCAGTATCACTAATAACTTTCTTACATTCTGCAATAATCATATTTTTAAGTTACAAATAACAAAAAAAAAATTAGAATTACCTCCGTTAACCAGTCGAATGTCTAAGGATGTAAAATATATTGAGTGTAACACACCTAGTACACAAGATCAAGGAGTCTAAAATGTTCAAACAGCATATGCCTAATATCAACCGTGTCAGAGAAAGCATTATAAAAATATTGTAGTTACACAATTATTTTATTGAAATATTTTACTCAATCCAAATTATATATTGAATACAAAAAACAAAAGGTCATTGAACTTCAAGCGGCCAGACTGATTTAGAGCCAAGATATAGAATAATAATAGGTCAATTTTGCAAATATTTATTTAGAAGCACGCAGACTGCTTTTAGTCTTGTCTTGTAAGTTTGTCTCTCGGCGTGCGTTTTTGGCGATGGACAACTGAAAAAGGTCCAAGCAATTTTCTTCATTTAAAAATGTGTGAAAGAAAAAGGTTGGAGCCCCCCGCTCATATCAACAGAACCAAACATTTTAAACCTTGAGCCGGCTCGATCCGGAAAGAAACAAAATAAAACTGCGTATATATATTTAGAGATTGAATCAAGGCCTCCAGTAGGTGTCATTATTCAAAGCATAAATAAAATACAAGACGTGTTGATAAATAAATGACGTCACAATGGACATATTCGGTGCTGGCCGTGGTGGAAAGTTTTTTTTTGCGACGAATATATACAGCGCTGGGCCGTAGATAGATTAAAAGAGCTGGATTCACGAAATTAAATTTTAATTTTTAATATTGAGCATAAATCAAAGTGAAATTCTTGGGGGATTCAAAGTGTCAGAAGCCGACAATGCGAATATAAATTAAAAATAATAAACACAAGACAGGTTAAAAAATTATTAAAACAATATTTTTACAGTTTATTATTCTATTATATTATATGGAGTGGGCCTAAAATCACGAAACGGTTACAATATTATAAAGAAGAAGACCTGACCACATCAATGCGAAGGCAATCTGGACAGATAGGGGTCTTCCGGCGTATCCTAAAATCTATATCCTTTCAAAATTCAGTTAGTGCAACAGTTAAAGTCCCTAGATTATACTCAGAGGTTGGAATATGCAGTCAGATTTTCAACCAAATAAAAATTTCTCGCAGTTGCGACACAATTTGGCCATCGCGGTCCCCGGACGGAAGGAAAAAGTTTATGCTAACAAGCCTTAAACACTTCAGCAACTGAAGGATAACATTTGTGCAGAAATCAGGGCACTGAAACCTGAAACGCTAAGAACTGTCGTGGAAAACGCTCTAGAGAGGGTACGTTTGTGTGAGGCAGAAAATGGACGCCATTTGCAAGACTTAATTTTTCATACATAGTGAAACTTTATTTCCTATATTTACTTTATTTAATACTAAAATATTATAAATTTAATAAAAAAGTTATTAAACATTATAACCCCTTTGTGACTTTTGGCCCATCTATATATATATACATATGTATATTTAAAACTTGATACGTTTTGCTTTTGGCATTTCCGATAATGACAGCTTCATCTTTCGACAGTCACAAACAAGTTTATCACTGACACTGAATTCCCGCCTTTGAATTTCCAACAGTCTTTGCACATTCCATTATTTTCAACTTAAAAAACTGGTTTCTTACGAGGTTCATTATATTTTTTTAAATAACAATAAAACATAACTCGACTATAAGTCAATATATTTATTGTTTCAAAATGGCATCAAATCTCTCGACTTGTGCGAGTATATACGGCGGGCAGTATTAAATTGCAAACAAGCTAACTTAATTAATTTTTTTAACACGGTCGCTTTTGTTCTTCACACCTCTAAGACACGATTACTCAAAGATATGCGTGCGTGTCAAATAAAATAAAAAATTATCAAAATTGTAGAAGTTCAAGAATCAATAACAAAGATAAGTTTACATACCTAATATGTAATGTTACATAAACATGTATATTACGTAATATTATTTTTTATATCAATTCATTATTTTTCCACCATTCTTTTATGCACAGATAATCATACAATTTGTGAAATACGCATCTATATTCCATTTTGTCTCAACAAGTTAATCATGCAGACATTCGTATAATATTTTGTACATATCAACACTATTTATGCGTTTGTACAAGTAACGATATTTACATAACACAAATTTGAACTTCAGGTCGTGAATTAAATTATCAACGTGACTTTCTATTATTTTCATATTAACTGTATTATTATAAAATAATTGTAGTTATAGCTAAATTTGTCAGTTTGAAATCTTTCATCTTCTAGATAGTGAAAAATATATTAGTCCTCGAGGATGTGTAAATTTTGTTTTTACATCACTTGCAACTGTGTAATTAATTAATAACAATTTATCAGTATGTATATATTATAGCTATATACTACACTGCAAACGTGTGTGTGATTTGTGAATATACTAGAAATATTATTGGCACAGGAAGTGGTTGTAGGTGGACCGCCTAAGTAGGTCTTCATTGAGCCCCAATCGCAAAAGAACACCGAAGCAAGATAGTCCTACTTTCACACCGCACAAGAATTATGTCAAAAATAGAGAGAAAAAACAGCCAGACACACACGTGAGAAATAATTCTTTAATAATGTGAATAATGCTCCGAGTGCAGTTATCACCGATAAAACTCGGACCAAGAAAAATGTTGGTGCCAACACTAATACATACGGAAGTATTGCCTGGAATTAGCAAAAGAACAACGAAAGTAGACTGAATGAAGAAGAAATTCGGTAGCCCAGGCACACGTACGGAAAATCCGTGTATGAAAGAGTCAAGAATTAACGATATAATTAAGAAAGCACCCCTAAGAGGGTTTGGGCATGTAGAAAGTGAGAAGACAATAGTAAAAAAATAAACGAGCGTTGAAGGCGACAGAAATAGTGGACGTCCGCGAAAGATCTGATACAATCAATTAGGCCCTGCGGCTACAACAACCGATGAAGATATATTAATGATTTTTAACTTTTTTGTGGTGTTTTTAAATTTTTTTGGGTCAGTTAATTAGAGAAATCACTTCAGTAGTCGCTGACGGAAAATATAATTTTAGTTTCCGTTGTTCATAATCATATGGAAATATGAATAAAAAAAGGATTAAACGTTTCTTTACTTTTTGGTATATATTCTGCGGGTGTGCTCGGAAATGGCTCTTTGTAAATTGGGCCTCAAAGAAGTGGGCATCTTTATAACTAGAAACAATATTTAATATAGTTCCAGATCAACCATACATCTCTAGATTTACACAAATGGTAGGTTTAATTTGAATGGGTATCGGTAAAATAACCAAAAAATAAATATCTCACAGAAAATATATTTAATAACCTATATGACGGAATCATCTTAGTCTTGTGTGGCAGCTAGTCAATAACAAATTAGTCCGGCTTATAAAAAAATATTTAATTACTATATATACAATAATTAATTAAATGAATCTATTCACCTACCGCCTAACGTGTGCTTATCAAATGTATCATTTAGGTTTTAGAGTTTTCTCATATTATGGCACAATATATGGAATCGGGTTATCAAAATATTAAACCCAACAAAGGGTTAATAATTAAGAAAATTCTATAATTTATCCAAAAGTACTATAGTCTTAATGCATTGACTCAATACTAAAATCGGCCCCTCCTACTTAAAAGTATTGTAAGTCATTTTTGGTTATTCTAAAATTTTGCATATATTTGATACATATTTTAAATGGCATCGATTATGAGATGAATGTTTGTTTTCATAATTTGGTGTCTGTACTCATGATGCATATTATAATCACTGTCAAAAATGTACTTGCTGTTGACGATCCTCGGAGACGAGGGCGGCTAGCGGCTGTGAATGCGATCATTTTTAAATATAACTGTGCCCCTAATCGGTGCTTACAATATCCTCAAAAAGAATTCTCTGTAACGCTGCATAGAAATGAAAACTTATTACATACAATATGATGGCTTTCATTTTTATAATTAAGTTTTTATGCATTTTTTTATTTCTGGCTTAGAAATAAGGATGTGTCTTATAATCAACGTAAAATGGTAATTCTTTTTATATATTGTATTCTGGCATGTTCTATTGATTACAATTATGAACTAAAAATGACATATTTTTACAATAGTTATGATACTTAACGTAGGAGGGGTCGAAATGTATAAGTTTTCATTAAAATATTTTTTTTAAATTCTAACAAAACACATTATGTACCGTAACACTTTATGTCTTATTTATGTAATTGCAATGAAAATATTTGATGAAAACTGAGATATTCAAATGAAACGAGTATGTATAAACAAAAAAAAAATGTATAGAATAGAGAATCTTGATAACCAAAGAACAAATATCCTTATTATACCTACATATTATAATCACTAATAAGTATAATCTTATAATATGTACGAACTGTACACATACGCACGTCAATATCTAGCTTTGTAAACACACTTAGCCAACAAAACACTCAATACTTTTGTACTATTCCATTTCATCACCAAAATGTCAATTAAATTTTGTCTTCCGGATTTGTTCAACACCCGCCAATGGCGATCAGCACTGATTAGCCTGGAAATGTATAACGTAAAGAAGACCATCTTTCTAAAAAGGAAATGTGAAACACTAGACACGATTTCCAGAAAGGATATGTGGAAGAAACCTAGTTTCTAGAAGAGGAATGTGAAACACAAAACCCGGCTTCTAGAAACTGCTTCACTTGCACTCCGGAAAGACCTGCGCAAAGTCTGCAGCCTGCCACGGAGCGTGAGGTGAATGCTAATCATCTCTAAGCGGGCGTGTGTTCTCTATGAGCAGAGGCTGGTGCTGGGGTGCCCGGCGCCCCATCTGGCCCAGGCTGCGGATCCGCTCCATAACGCAAGAAGCCGACAAGCGCGCCTCTGCATCGTGATCCCAGCACTCTTCCATGGTGTCACACAGCACCGCCAAGGCCTGCTAATGAATGTCATAAAATCAACAAAAATACAATCGCAAAATATTTTCTGAATACAATTGTCAAATATTAAAATACTATTAAGGAGAACACATTCTTATTGTGAAGATGTAATTATTCAGAACATAGGTCTGTGATATTTTAAATATTAATTAAATGTATTAATTAGAAAGATATACATATAAAATCAATTTTATCAAAAAATATTGTTGTTGCTACCGGAATTGTAACCTCGATCTCTTTTCAATCCGGGGAAGGTGTATTATCCAACTATACTGCAGCAGACAGTACTTTTAAAAATTAATCTTTAATTCTGGCGTTTGCCATCGGTTTACTCAAAGATATTTGAGATTCCGTAAACAAAGTAGATGGCTTTCAAATAAAGGAACGATAGATGTATTCATTTGAAAAGTGTAACATATAGATTTGAAAATTTGTTATCAAAAGTAGTCTGCTGTAGCATAGTTGGATCATGTACCTTCCCTGGATTGGAAAGAGATCCACGTTCAAATCCCGGTACCAACAATTATTTTTCGATAAAATTGATTTTATATGTATATCTGTCTAATACTTTTAATTAGTATTAAAATACTTATATTAATTTAATTTCTCTATAAATTACACCTTTTTTTCGTCCGTCTATGAAATTTTATGTGATGGTTAAAAAGTGTGTACATAGTGTGATAAGTAGATATTGCATACTTTAATTCTTCTGGTGCCGATTAACGATGTTCGGCATTCAAAATTATTGTGAAAGAAGTCTGTTTTACACTCAATCGTCCAGCAGATAAGTCATGTCATAAGTAAGGCTTAACACACGTAATGTCATACTAACATTGTGGCCTCTCCATGTCTGCGGTATGTTGGGACGGAGTTTCCTCAGCACCACGGCATCCTGCATTTCCTCCAGCGAGGGGTGCGCCCCCACCTCCTCCTCCAGAGGCAGCATGTACTCACCCACATTGCCCCAAGCCGTGCATCTAAAAATTAAAAAAATATATAGTTGTTAATTTTAGTATCTTCCACATTACCAATATGAATATTAAGCAAGCCTCGGATATTGGACGGAGATTCGAAACTCAACGCAGGTTGGAAACAAATTATATTTTTTTAATTTACCAGTCATATAATCAACATTAAAATAATACTCACAATCTGCACGTCAGATAAACCAATTAATTAATTAAATAAAGTTAAAAAATATATATTAAATCAAACTTGCCTGGAGGCTATTTCCCACAAAACAAGACCGCAAGCGTACATGTCAATTCTCAAGAAAGCGTCGCGAGTGAAGTTGATGGCCCCCTCCAACACCTCCGGCGCCATGTAGCGTCGGGTTCCCACCTGGCCACACAACATGTCATCCATAAAAAGAGCCAACTAAGCACCATATGCCATTAACATTACTAAGAGTGTGACCACAAAACTGGTAGAATGTGATAACTTAACATGCGACATCTTCACTAATTATTGTAGTTGTTTAATAAACTGTAAATAATCCTCTATAAACTTTTAACTCCATAAACCTAAAAAAAAAATCTGTAAATCAATCTTTGAGTAACTCCAGTGTGTATATCAAATCTATTGGAAAATGTTTACATTAATAAATAATTCATTAACTTGTTATTAACGGCAGGAAGGGTATTAATATCCGTTCACTCAAATAGAGTCAACTGCGAGAAGGGTATTAACACCTTTGACGTTAAGTTTTCTCTAATTAAAAAAATGTAATTAAACTCAATCATTTCCTTTAGATATCCATATCGCATTGTGTAGATAAGATGTCAAATTAGCATATTAGAGAAATTAAATCAAAATTTTGTATTTTATTTCAACAGATTATATTGCGTAAATTTACAGAATTTACAAAATGTAAATGTATGTAAATAAAACATAATATTAGCACTTAAATAAAAAGGGGAAAATACAACACAACAAGCAAAAACCATATGTGAATGGCTACAGGCCATCATATATATATATATTATAATACCTATTCATAATATTGAAGTGGAGAGAGTATGTTACCGGCCTCATCAACTTGACAATTTACACTCGAGACAAGCACATCATCATATTTCTGTCTCTCTAAGACTGATAAATATGTGTAAAAATGAGTCAAAATAATAATCTGGTTAGGTACCGTGCACTCGTCTTTGATTATGCAGGGATGTGTAAAAAATGCATTATAACTGCCAATCTATTATTATACATGCATGTTAGTATTTTAATGACAATATGGAAAGGTAAAAACATTTATTTTATATTTATGGAATCGAAGCACTCCAGTTGAAATGTGATGTTTTATGGGTTCACGTTCAATAGTAAGTATTTTCGATTATAACTATTGTTTTTAATAGAATATATATATAGCGAGGATGTCCAATAATAACTAAAAAAAATTGATTGAAAAATATTCAGCGGTTTGAGATTTAGTGAATTTGCGAAAATGTATATTTTTTACAAAACCCTCATTTTTTACCCGCATTATGTCACCAGTTAGCGCGGGGATCACTGGATGGAAATGTGTTGATTGTTATTAACTATTCACCAACCGGTTTCGGAAAATATCTTTTCCTCCATTTTTTTATATTATACAGTAAAACTCCATTAATTTGTATACTAGTATTTCATATTTTCACAGAATTAGCACATTTTTTTAAATTTTAGCCCCAAAAATAACATTTCAAACTAATTTCTACTGATAATTTGTAAAATCTGATTATTTGCAATTCATAAGCGTTTTTGACACTCAAAGTAAATAATTTTTTCACATAATTTGCATAAAAAACCAGTTGGTGAAAATAAATAACTCACAGAGTGGTTAAAAACAAAGTTAATGAATTAATTATTATTAAAATGAATAACCATAACATGTTTGTGTTAAAGATAAAGCCAACATACAGTACTTCATAATTATTAATATAAATAATAACCTAAAAAATATTAAGTACACAATTAAAAGGAATGATCTATAATAAGTACCTGTCCATGTGTGTCTCCGCAGGGCTTACCGGGCAGGAACACCAGTGCGAGACCAAAATCGGCGATGCACGCAGACATATCACTTTTGAGCAGCACATTCTTGCTTTTGAAATCACGATGTGCGATGGCTGGTTTACGCTCACGACGCTGCGGACGCCCCAGGCCCACTGTAGCCACGCCTGCCACCTCATCGTGCAGGTGCGTCAGACCCCGAGCCATGCTATGTGCGATGCGCCACGCGTCGGCCCACGTCACCGTATTGGCCTTAAGGTAGTCACACAGGGAACCCTAGAATTATTACGATTGTTATTAGTCTGGGTGAAGTTTTGAATAAAATATTTCAAAAATTCAAGAATCTTTGAGGGGGTACTTTTGGTTTTCCAGATTGAAATTTTATGCAAATTATACCCTCTTTCAAACCGGGGCTAATAGTTAAATTACTTTCAATACATATATCTAAATATGAAAGAACTAGTTATTTTTTTATGTAAATCTTGCCAGACAGAAAAGTTTTGATAGAAAAGAACAAGAATAAAATTGTTGATATTCTCGCATTCGAGACAAACTGTCAAAAAGAACAAATTTCTAGTTTTATTAATGTTTTATCGTATTAATGAGTATTGTCATTTGAATTAATTGATTGAAAATTAAATAATTTATTGAAGAATCAAGAAAACATTATTTTCCCTTAAAATCAGTGTAAAAGTGAATAAGTACAATATTAATTGATATTATAGCTAAAATATGCATAAAAATATATCTTATCATCCAAAAGTAACCAAAAACTAAGGAAGCGACAGATTCCACATCCACTATCGCTGGCCTAAAAATAATTGTCTTTCGTAAAACTGAAAATATATTACATATTTAAAAAATAATTATTCTGTTTAACATAAAACTTGGTTTTAAATAGTAGCCGAAGCCTCAAAGCATGTGAATAAATACAATATACTATTAAAAATCATTTATTTTCACTAAAACAAAGTATTTTAAAAGCATTGCAAATTGGCAAAATGTCCTGCAAATTTAACAGTTTATAATCCGATTAATGTTCAACATTTTGTTAATTTGTACATATATATTTGTTTCTGTAATCTTGGCTTTAAGATTATAAGAAAATATGTACCTGAGAGCCAACATCTCTTAAATCCGTTTCTGGCCAAGATGACTTAAATACATCACTACCTAGTATGCAAGCTACAACTAGAACCCGAAAGACAAAAAGGTGTCTTAAAATACAAGATGCAGAGAAAAAATAAGAAAAATAAAGGTACCACTACACAAGTAAACAAGGAAAAGGTATTGCTATTCCGGAAAAAAACTATGGGCGAGGACTGTATTTACAAAAAAATAAATGTTTTGAAGTAGTTTAGTTGGAGGATAGGAAATGTCTCTTCGAGGAATTATGAAAGACGGGATTACAACATTCAAAATAATTATATTTCTAGTTGTTTAAGAAATAAACCTGTCAATCGTTTAACTAAAAAAGAAAAAACCGAGTCACAAAGTATTACACTGTAAATACAATAGTTGATAGTCATATTGAAATAATGTAAATATGCAAAACTGCTTTTTTTTCTATACAAAGTTAACAAAAGAATAGAGGAAGATTAGGAAATGTTGTTAACAAGAAAAAAATAAAATAACAAAGGTACATTACATCCAATGGATGGCAGGGAAAACACGATAATCAACCTACAAAATATGGATTCTGTTAAGTCTCACATGTTATCGAATTTATAAAACAATTGGCTAAGTTTAAAAGTCATTACCGGCGAAGCAATAGTTTGTTTGCGCTTATCGGATTAGGAACAAAGTATCTTAACCACTTCTTTAGTTCAAAATATGTTACGTAACATAAATTTGTTCTTATGTTCATGTAAATGATGGTAACTAGCTGTGGCGTGCGGTGGGCACAAATTTAGGTTATGCTGCTACCGATGATGCTAACTAAGTATACAATAGGTACTAAGGTATCAAAAAAAAATGTAATTTTGAGAACAATTCTATCAATTTTAATTTAGAATACGAATGTAAATGTATTACTTTAAAATAGCAAGTTCCAAGATACATCAGGGACAAGTATACCAACACAACAAAAAAATTGTGATAATTTATTTTTTATATAAAAAAAGAGATGCGTACACGGAATACATGTCACATCAATATTCTTACTATTTTCAAACTAAGCTAAACGCTTGTGCTATGAAAATAGGACTAACTTGCTGGTGTCCTGGAACAAGGCGCGAACCCCCGACCACTAGATCACTAGGCCAACGTCTTGACCACTACACCAACAAGCCACTCAATTGTACTTATACAGCCTGCGAATTTCAAAAATTCCGCATGTTTTTTGATCAAACCTCATATGTGTATAAATAAACAACTTGTGCCCATGTGAAAGTTATTAAATTTTAATAGAGAAAGATGCCTCATTTTAATAAATAGTATGGGCGGCATTCTAAAATTTGCTTAAGGACTTTATATAATACCGAAACAGTCAGGGTTCTACATGTATACAGAAATTCATTACACACCTTTTCATGATAGGCTGTGATGAGCCAATATTCAGCCTGAAGATTATCTCCCCTTTTCTCCACTCCGATAAATTGAAGAACATCAGTATGGTTCATCCTTGGCAGCTTGAAGATCTCCTGCTCGGACAACCAGGACTGCTTATCCTGCACGGGAAAGATCTTCACCGCTACCTCTTGCTGGTTCAAATGCGCACGCCATACAGCACCAAACCTGCCGCGGGCGCGGATCTCACGTAACACTATCGGCAAGTGCCTGCCATCTTCCATTCCTTCGGGAGAGGAGGGACATGACAGTGACGGTTCGGCTGTAGGCAACTCGTTAAACAGATTCATTTTCTTCTGTCGAAAATATAAACAGAATACAATCACCATAATTAAAATAAACGCAATCAATGTTATCATTGTGATAATAATGGTTGTGTATAACGTCGTGTCTTCCACTGGTTTAGTTCCAACCTTTGTTATTGTCGCTTCTGTAGGTGAAGGACTCCACGTGAAGTTTTGATTACACATGTCTCCGTCGCAACAGCAGAAAAAGGTGTCTTTCGGGCGGTATGATTTTTCGATACATTCATATTTGTCATAACATTCTTTGGAATCGAGGAAGCAGCCCTTGAGACTGATGACAGTTTCTCCTGTCGTTTTGTTCTTTGTCCAGACCACAAAACAATGGTTTCTCTTCTCCGGGTCCTGAATTTCACATTCCTCGCGATCGTAACAGCCGCTACTGGAATTGTTGGGACAGGAAGTACTGTTGTAGAATTCACAGTACTGCGTTCTGCCTGACTGTGGAGCGGCAAGAGGAGAAGCCTCCATCGTTTGAGCGATTGCCGCTGATGATATTGATGTTTCTGTAATAAACAAATCACACATTTTCAGATTACTATGAACTAGTTGACAAATTGTATGCAAGAATATGTTGCTAACTACCAATGCTACGGTTGTCAACCAAGTAGCAGTGTGCTCATTTGGTTAAATTGTGTTTAAAAGTCTAAAATATATGGTTAATTTAAATAGACTGGTTAAAAATATAAAATATACTTTTTTGGCTGATATCAGTTGATAATGGCCGAAACAATCGTCCCAATTATTTGGAAAATTTAAATATGGGACCAAAAAATCGTGTTTAATTTATTGTGTTGATTAATAAAATATTAAGTTGGGGAAACTAAGAGAAGTGAAGTTGTGGCAATTTTAAAGTGAAGGATTGGTAAAGAAATAAACAATCGCAGATTCTTACCATAGTTAGGCTGAGTTAGTTAATTTTTATAAAATCGTACTGAACGTATATAATTATGATAATCAGTGGCGTAACTACGTCAATGCAGCTAATGCGGTTCATTGGGGCCTACGTTAGACAGAAACCCAAAAGGTTTGTATCCTGCAATTCTTTTGGTATCGATTCATTTATGAGTATCAATAATCTTCCCAGTAACTTACTTACTTACCATCACGACGTTTCTCCGTGGGGGTAGGCAGAGAGGATAGATCGCCACATTCTTCTGTCCTGACGCACAGTTCTCGCTCTCGCCTCATCACATTCATACATTTTCTCATACAAGCTCGCCGATTATTGAGGCTTCTAACAAGACCATCCTCCAGTATTTGGTTTACCGAGTCGTGCCAAGTCTTCTGCGGGCGTCCTCTATTTCTGGTGCCATCAACACTTGTGTCATATATCTTCCTTACCATTATCTCCTCATTCATCCATTCCATATGACCAAACCACCTTAGTGATCCTTTCTTAATCTTACTCACTATACTAACATCACCTTTACATTCTTTCCTTATTTCTTCATTCTTTACTCTTTCATAAATGGATCTGCCACACATACACACCTAAGAAATCTCATTTCCACTGCATTCAGTCTACTTTTGTTCCTCTTCTGCCAGCTCCAGGCCTCACTTCCATACACCAGTGTCAGTACCAAGACTCCATTGTGTACCGCTAGTTTTGCCTCAGTTGACAAGTTCCTATTAGCTATAATTCCATTCAAGGTGCCGTTCACTTTGTTTCCTGCAGTCACCCTCCTTTCAATGTCTTTCTCAGCCTTTCCATTTCTATCAAACATACTTCTCAAATACACAACCTCAATCATAATAAGGTCACTTTCTTTGCATACATCGTACATTCTACTCACTAGACTGTAATTCTTGTTTATTATTCACCATTAGTACTGCTTCATTGGCGTACAATAAACTGCGTACAATCAAATCACCCATTTTCACTTCTACATTCATACATTTCAGTTCTTTCACATAGTTATCTATATACAGGTTGAACATTACCCAACCATAGAAACATTACACAACCCTGTTTGTCACCTTTTGTAATGTCAAACCATGGTGTGAATGATCCATTGATCCTTACATATGCAGAACTTCCTTCGCATAGGGATGTGATTGCGTGTATAAGTTTACTATTCACCTAATGTCAATATGGACAAATAATTTTAAAAATCAGTGAGAAGTGCAATTTTAAAATTTAAAAGTCATTTCTCAAGTGTATAATGAAAACATCAAATACATATAAAGAAGACCCCACTAATATATCGGGTTAGGGACCGCACCTACAGACTTACATTGTCGTAAAGCAAAAATTGCCGCAAAGCAAAACACACTTTTGCTGTTTTCATAAAAGTGTGAATATTATTGTTGAATATGAGATCAATTTTGTTTTTACCAACCCTTCGCCACAACTCATTTATCACTATCAGCCTACGCTTGCCCGCTAAAGGGAAAAAACCTCCCCCATCCTTTTCTAATCCTCTTGTAAGCTTGCTTTCACCATCCACTGTCTCGCAGCAAGCACCTGACTCTTCCTACATCTGCGGTGGTCTATCTTTAGGTCTCTTCGATGTCCAAGGGAATTTGAGAATATCCAATATCTATTCCCGCAAAGTGCACAGCCCATTTCCACATCATTCAGACAATCCCACTGATTTACCTATGCAAGATAAAAATCAGTAACTCAAGTAGTAAGGTGACCCTAATGAAGAAATGTCTATGGTGAAGAATGCCCCGATTTATTCTCGAAATTGTATTCCCGACTCCCGATACACAACTGGGAATTCCTGATTTTCACACAAAATTAAAAAAATCTAACGTAAAATCTAAAAGAGTATTATTATAATTAAAGTTTTTGAATGGTTAGTACCGTTACCCAAACAGAAAGAATTAAAATATTTTGCACAACATGCTATATACAAGCGCTCTAACTTACAAAACCAGGAAATTAATATGAATAACCAAACTCCCCAAAACATAACATGAAGCAGATTATTTCTACGTGTATAAATTAAGTTCCAGTGAATTCAGTATTATTTTATGTCATAATTTATATTTGACAAATGGATTTCTTTCTTTTTGTCCGACTGTAAAATCCCGATATGTTGTTTTGATAATCTGGCAACTCTGGTTATGGTGTTTATATCTTATTTATGATCTCAAACATCAATGAATTTTGAGATACATTATGATAAATTTGTATTTTTCTGAGTGAAATAACTTACTTTAATTTAGCTTTAACAATAGAGTAATATTTATAGAGCAACATTTTTCATAAATAAATAAACCTTCCAGTTAAATTCTAAGCCTAAAGTACTAAAATGAACACAACATCTAGTAATTTTTTATTAAACATCTCGTAACTTCAGAATTGTACATTTGCGTAACTGCCGGATATGGTCATAGAATAAATAATACAAACCTATGAAGAAAAATATGAGGCATGTAGCGGTGAAAGCGAATATTTGGGAGTACGCCATCGTCAAAACAAAAATGAAATGTCAATTATGTTTTAAAATAACAAATTAAGACCCTTTAGTGGGTTTACAATCTTCAAATCTTTACATCTATAAATAAATTAAGAATTTTCTTTAAATAGATCCCATCTCGAGGCTGTCACATTATGCTGTTGAACCAGTTTTAATGTTTCATACTGCGGAATTTAAAAAATATTCAACTTAATCCGAACACTAATTCACAAGTCATTGTTAAATCACTGTTCCAAGCGGGTTTACGGAGCTAGATAATTTTTGATAGCCAAAAATAGTAAAACATGTTGTCAAGTACATCCATAATGCATTTTTGTTATTATTTTTGCGTGGGTTTCTATTTTGAAAAAATCACAATTTACACCTCAGTTTATTGAAACTTAATGGAGTACGAGTGTTCAAATTATGTTTTCATTTACTCAAAGAGATTATTTGCTAAAATACGCTTTATTTATCAGCAAATTTCACATAAACGCGATGCGTAAACACCTCCACCGATTAACAAACATGGCGACTTAATTATGCAGTGCTGCCAGTCTCTCTAATATATTGTTAAATTTTCAGTTCTCATATTTTCAAAGTAGGTACTTTTTTTAGAAAAGATGGGCATTTTGAATATAAAATATTCTGTAGCCATTGTAAGTAGATATAATATTATATTTTCAGTATGTACATATTTCTAATACATTTTAATTTCATACTTCAGTTAAAGAATTAATCATTTATACATTTTCCTTTTCTTTTATTTATTTAAAAAGTGTTTTCACTATTGCCTAAAAGGAATAAAAGAGATGTATATTTATTACGATTGTATTTTATTAAATATATGTTTCGGCAAAATTATACAAAAATGTTATAATATATACGAACGTGTAGGTGAGGAAATTTCCATAAATTAAAATAATTAGTATTTAAAGAGAGAATTAAAAATATTAACCTGTGATGTTCGCCTATGGGTTCACATCGGTTCGCGTGAACCGGTTGTTTCTGAATATTTGTAATAAAATCAAATATTAAGATCCCAGATATGTTCCATTGAAAATGTAGATTTATGATGGTACGTTCAGTTCGAAATTAATTCATATTATTCGAGAACATTTCTTTTGAAAAAGTTACAACATGTGATATTCTTTAAAAATCCTATTCAAACCTGTAAAGCTGAAAGATAGTGAATAGTTACAAAATATGTTTAGGTAATCGACTTCGGGCACCTGCCTGTCATAATCTACCATTTCAATTATGTGCAGCTATTATTCTATATGTAGCTACTCTGCAATCGATGCCATTCTCTGGTCAGGGAGCCCGTCATCCATAAGAGCGAATTAGTGCTGAGCTCCAGCCGCAGCATTACGGCAGTAACTCGATGTCTCAGAAGCGGAACGAATCCATGCACACGGCCTTCGGAAAACATTGTAGATGTACTACAATAACGCGCCCACCCGAACAGTATTCTGTGTGAGTTATTATATTGAATTTGGAGACGGCTGTACGTCTAATTCTTGTATTTTGACCAGTGCTCGCAAGTATACATGCTGGTGAAGAACGATTTAAAAAGGATGCTGTTCACTTCCTTACTGCATCGGTAGAAACGCCGTGACAGCATATTCCCATGGACGCTTAATTGTCTCCTCTGTCGTTCGATGTCATCATCGTCTTGTCCATCTTCATCGAAGATATGTCCAAGGTATTTGACCTTTTTTGAACGCTGAATCTCGTCCCGTAGCTTTATGAAAATCATTTCATAATTTAAAGTCGAAACTCTACGTTTACCCATCTTAAGATGGGCGTGCTTCGTTAATATCGGATGTTTAATAAAATTGCTCATGTGTATCTATTAAAATTTTAATCTTTTTCTTTTGCTGTTGAATAAAGGTTTCCCTTTTTTCCTTTCATCGCTGCCCGTTAACTTGCCCGTTGCTTCTAATTTGAACCCATCAACTTGCCCGACGTTGTCTGACTATCGCGTCTTGCTAGTAATAAATGATTGCTAGGACACGACCTTCGTAAATTTTCCTTAAAATAAATTTTATGAAATTCGGAGGAGTACAGTTTTTCAGTTTCAGTTTTTCATTATTGTCACATTACAGTGAAAGTGCAGTTGTGAAGACTTATTTTTAATTGAGAAGTTAACTTTATGGGTAAATAATAGTAAACATACAATAGGTAGAGCAGTTGCTGGTTATTAAATTCAGCCATTTACAACGCACGGTTTTCAATCGACGGAATTAAACATCAAAATGCATCGTCGCCTTTTAGAATCAGGTTACACGGAGTGTATCTCGCAGGATTGAGAGGTCACCGAAGAAACGCTAATAAATTGGTGCGATACTGAATTGAACGTGTTGTTTTGCGACGAAATAAAACGAAGTACACTGCGAGCGGGAACGCATTATCAATTCTGTCGCCGCAGTTTCCCTAGAAAGAAATTTTTTTTTTTAAATATTTTTATTTATTTATTTAATTTTCAATGATCATAAATATTTTTTATTTTATTAAACTTATTTTGGTAAGGTTCATATTAATGTTGAAGATAAATTATCTAGCAGCGTTCCTGTCTTGAGTTACAGATAAACCTTTACTGTAAGTGTCACCAGTTACACCTTGTTTAGAGTTTTTGCTGAGCGCTTAGACAAAGTGCGCCCCCTTTAGGATATTTCATTTCTTCTGATTAACCGCCATCACATCTATCTGATAGTTGATACCAAAAGGCTTCAAGTGGTAAATAAAATAATCCAGAACGTACATCTGATTTGGTTCGATGTAATGGAAAGATACTGCACTGTCTGAGCAGCAGTCTAAACCTGCATCTGATTTGTAATATGTGTATTTCCAGTACCAAGTATTATTGTCAAGATGTTCTGGAATGAGATGATCTTCCGGAATAAACGGAAAGAATCGTCTCCGACCCAGAGAGTCCCTCGAGTCTCCGGCCTTCACTCCCACATTAGCGAGACACACTCCCATTTCAATATCCTCAGCTCCTTCATCCTCCTGCTTGCACATCTCCGGTGAAGGAAGAGCCTTGGTGACGAACCAGTCGAGGTCCGTTTGGCTCAGCACGTAGCCAGCCCCCCCGCTCATATGGCCCTGGTCAACATACGGCTTTAAGCGACACCCGAAATACACAGGCTCTTGGGGGCTGTGAGCCGAGAGCATGAAACGTAAATTCTCCACCACAACGTGCGTGTCATCATCAGCTTTCAGGAACCAATCAGCATCGTTTCTGTGATGGTCATAAATATACTGAAAGGCTGCTTTTGTTTTACCCCATAAGAGATTACATCCTTCCTTAACCGGGAGAGCAATTGTAGGCAGTTTGCTATCTGCAGCAGAACTCATGAATAGTAAAATATTATTTCTACATATTTCTGTGTTTCATTTCTTTTGACCTTATCATCATCATCATCATTGCCAGTTGAGAGAAACGGAGATCGGCGAATCACCCATGTTTACTTGTGGCTATACGCAACACCGGGTATTATAAACCAGATATTCACAAATAACTCGTATTTCTAGGGTTATTTTGGAATAACAATGGTTGTTATTAGAATATCAATCAATGATAGTGTGATTCAACTTTTTAGACACCTAATTAGGTTTACGCGCCTTGTTACTTCGATTGGCACCACTGAATTTCCTGGTTTATAATAATGTACATATGCGTGTGTGTGTGAGTATTGTCGCCCTTTTTTCGAAACGCCAAGAAGACGGTAACCGACATTCTTATTACATTCCGTGCTTCGACCAGTTTAGCGGTTAAAATAAACCACCAGTGCGCGCTTCGGTCGCTCGAAATCTAAAGAAGACGACCCAGCTAAAAGAACCTCAACATCGGACCAGAAAAACAGCAAATTTAAAAGGTTAGTGCAGTTCATATATCACATGTGTGCTGATCGTTAATCGGAAACCTGGGAACCAGCTATCGAAGGCATTTATATAAATATAATTCCTTGTGTAATTTTTGGACCTAGTGATTCCCTTTATGAATCTCGGATTACAGTCGTGGATCACCGCATCCCTTCCTTTACAATTGTATCTTTGACTTTGCTCTGACCTTGGTCAAACGCACCACACCGCTTTATCTATACACATCGGTCGCGCTAGCCGTCGCCAGACAATTTGATCATAATTCAGGTCACATTAATTGATAATGGATCATGTTACAGAATAAATAAATCAAACCTATGAAAAATAATACGAGGCGTGCAGCGTTGAAAGCAAAAATATCTGAAAGTACGCCATCGCCAAAACAAAAAAAAAAAAAGAAATTTCAGCTCATTTATACTATTAACAAAAAAGTTATTTAATAAAATACACTTCATTTATTGGAAAATTTCATATTAACGCTATTCGTAAACACTTCCAACGCGCTCTCTTATCTGTGACCTCCGCGTTCTCTAGCGATTAACAAACGGAGCGGCCAAGGGCGACCTGCTCCCCCTGCTCCCCCTGGGCCCCCTGATCGACCTATGATCGTCTCGGGAAATTTTCGAGACGATCTATTCAATAACAATTTTTTACAAATAAAAAAAATAATCGGTATTTTTTTGTAACATGACTGAAAAATAAAATATAATACAACGTGAATAAAACATTTAATTAGGGGGAGGCATATATCCCCGTAGTACTAAATAATATTCAATGCGGGGGCGCATTCATTCATTTTAATGGTGGGGCGCCATTTGGATAGTTCGTTCCCGGGCGCCAAATAACCTACGAGTAGATACGCCTCTGCCTGGCCCAATTTACAGTAATTGAGACCCTTCCTGCAACAACACTGTACATCGGCTTTTACAAATGTTTATAGATAGACAAAGCGTATGCCATCTTGAATGATATGCAGGGAAGATCACTTAGAAATTGTGTTTAATAGTATTTTAATTTTATTTTATATATAAAAAATTAAACTATTAACTTATTACCAGAACATAACTAATTTAACTTAACTTTATAATATATTCTAAAACGCTTTGTATATTCTGTAAATTATTCCACGCGTTACTCTGTTGAGTGGAATCGAAGCGAGAGTGAACAACACTCATAACAATCCGGAACAATAGGATGGGACCCTTCGGGGTTTCCTTCATTTCTTGTTTATTTAAATATGATATATCTTACATAAAAATCCTGGGATCGTCAAAATCGAATCCCGTATTCTCAATACCAATTTCGAGATTCGAGATTGCAATTTTGGCACGAGATTGGATTCACAACTCACGAAAATAGTCTTCTTTGTTAAAGATGCATCTTTTCCGAAATTATTACATATCAATAATAACGTAATTACCAATCACATTCACCGTGTCTTTATCATGACATTGACATAAAAACTTCTAGTCTACCGTCGCTAACAATACATCGCAATCTACTTTTTTCGCCCACATCTTCATAGTCACATTGTTATCTGCAATATTTTAGAAAAATAAATAGTCTATTGCAGGATGCAACAAAAATTAGTGTTTATTCAGAATCTTTTTTTTTTGACTGCCGACTAGTTTAAGATGAAGTTTAATATTATATTATATTAAATACAAATTTAAGGATGTCACCGGTCCATATGCTCCTGGTGATTTAATTATACAAATGATGCCGGAAGAATTCGGGATACGGAAGGAATGGGCACTCACCATAATCCAGATTCTGCAGACGTCTCCAAAATGTGGACTGTGTTTTTATTCACAGTTTCTTCTTAGATTCCGACACAGTATAGACGCGAAATCTCAAATTAGTATAATATTGTAATCGTTTAGGTAGACATATTACCGCACTGGTTCAAGGTCGCCAATCGACAGGTCGGCGACAAGGCCGGGAAAGAACGGAAGGGAGGGGGGGAGGGGAAGTCCACAGTACATTATTTTCGTTCAAAAATAAATATGTACTGCTTTAAAATATATTATATTTTCAATATTCACATTTCTGAATTTTATACAATATTTATTTTATATCGATTACTTTCTACTAGTATAAATAATAAGTATTTTTAATATTTACTTCAAAAATATTGTCATTTATCATTTTTAAAACAAAAGATAATAATTAGATTTTAGCTTTAGTTTTTGACCACGCCTATGATGGAAAAGAACTTTTCCCAACCCGGTAGAATTTCATACAAAACTCACTAATTATTTTCAATTAATAAAAGTAAAATAAGGTGTTCTTGGATGACATGGTAAAGGAGTCCGGTAAACATGTTTATCTGGGGGGGCCGGTAATTTGTTGCTACGCCACTGTACTTAAAAAATAAAAAATATAACAATCAAAAAAATAACATTAATTAAAAAAAAAAGAGAAATTAACATTTTTTGTAGATACATAGAATAGTGAAAGATAAAGAATTAATGCATACCTACCTAATTACAAAAATAATATTTTACTAATAAAAAAATACAATATTGTTAGCACCCCCAAATAAAAATATCTTGAATTATAGGGGTGAGTATATGAATATTGGATTATTTTTAAACAATAATAAATATTATAATGTAAAATTCTTCTAAATACAAACTTAATACAATATTAATGAAAATTAATTATACCCTAATTACAAAGTAGA